>AWWV01010017.1:0-25121 GCA_001974805.1 Corchorus capsularis | reverse complement strand
CTTCTTTTTTTTTCTTCTTTAAAGGCTTTTTTTTTAGATTTTTCTTTAATTTCCTTGTGTCCTCTAATAAGTATTTGACAATTCATTTAATTTAAATGGGTATGGATATCTTAATATTAGCAAGAGATCTTTAATATTTGATTAATGATAAATAGATATTTGTTTTTTTAGCTTTTTTTTTAAAAAAAAAACATATTTTCAATCCGAAAAATTCTTTGTTCATGCGTTTTGATGTTGTTTTACTTGAATGATTTTGAATGATTGAGTTTTGAAAGTTTGAAGGTTGAGAGAATTTGAGAGAATTGAAAAGTTTAAAGTTTGATGGAAAATAAAGCAAAGGGCAAAATAGTCCAAGAGGGGGGCGGTAGCTAGTAAAAGGGGGCGGTATTTAGTAATTCACAAAATTAATAGTAGGTTTAATCCTTAAAAAATAAATTATGTGTTTATCCATGTTGATTAAGCCACGAGGTGTGGGTTTTTTTTGTCGACAACTCTACAAAATTTTTTAATTCATTCTGTAGCGGTGCAAGTTGTCCCTCCAATTTGACCCTCCTAATAATTAAGGAAATAAATTAAATTTAGGTTTAGCTCCCTAAGCTAAGAAATTAAATCCAGGTTTAGCCCTTAGTTATAAATATGGAGAGTTTGTACGGTAAATCCCTTGATTTTAGGCTATTATTGAATAGGATATAGAAATTGTAATAAGTTTTCCAATGACACGTTAGGAGGGTCAAATGGAGGGACAAATTGGAGGGTCAAGTAGCAATACTCATAAACTTCAAACAGAGCGCCTCTTGATTATTGAATTTATAACAAATGTTATTGCCCCAAGCTTCTTACTTGTATAATTATAAATTAATTTCAAAAGATTTCCAAGAACCAATTGGATAGATTCAACAAATGCAATCCAAATAAATAATCTCCACAACGTAAGGGTGTGTTATCCGTCTTGTAACAATAATGTGCTTAGCCCCAAATTATCTCAAAAAAAAAAATGTGTTTAGTCCCAAATTAAAAATAAATATGTATTTAAAAAGTTTATCCTAAATATATAGTACCCTATAGGATTTTAGAATGAATATCTATACCAATTATAATGTGAGAATTGAGTTTGTTTTATGAATTGACTCGGAGATTAATTCGGTTCTCAAAAAACTTATAAAAATATTTAACTTACGTTTTTATATAATTAAAAAAAAACTACCATTACAAAAAAGCTGTCAAAAACTACTTTTTAATTATGGGAAAAAAACTACTTTTAATTATTTTATCTTGATATATACTCATGTAGTCAATGATCTGTGTCTTCCACATAATAATTTGATTTGTACTAGACAAATAAAAATATAATATTAATATATAGGACACATGTTATTATTTGGTGAATTATGAATAAAATGGGGCACAAAAATATGGAGAAGGATAAGGATAAGGCTCCTCACGCATAAAATCAAAAGTAAAAGCCTCAATTTCTCCTTTTCTTTACCATTTATGACCCATAGATCAAAAGTAATTTAGCGTAGTATATTTTACTATTCGTTTTTATTTTTTTTTGGGTGAAAATATTTTTACTATTCGTTGCTATATATTGACGACCAATTTTTTTTTTTAAGTAAAGATCATGATTTTCGAAAACTGAACCGTTTAATGAATCATCCAAACTGACGGGTCGTGGCTTAACCAGTTAAATCGATTGAGTCAGACAACTGGTTCGATGAGACACATCTGACAAGCAACTATAAATAATATTCCTGTACATCTCTAACAGTTTGTAATATTTATCCATCCCGAACAGAGAGCATTGAAAAAGCTTACAACCTGCCTCCAGGATACTCCCTCCGTTCCCTTTTAGATGTCCACTTCTAGAATGTTTCATTGTCCCTAATTAGATGTCCACCCTCAACTAATTATGGTCAATTTTACTTATATAACCCTATTTAATTCACCTAATTGACCACTATCTCAACCACCATATTTAAAGTATGAGGGAAAAGAAGGGTAGAAACAGAAAGAAGGTTTAAATTTGTTAAAAAGTTAGTAAAATAACTGTTTTACTTGGTGTTTGTGATATAATTAGAAAGGATATCTAAAAGGGGACGGAGGGAGTATATGATTTCAAATAGAAAAAATTGAAAAGTTAGTCTAAATGAAAATTGTAATGGGTATTTAATTCATGGGTCAACAGATAATTTTCAAAGATAAAACAAACTTCCACCAATTAAGGATTTACAATTAATTAAAGGAGTTAATGAAATTGAAAGCAAAAATTCAAATCCGCAAGCAAAAGAAAAGAAGGAAAATATTGTCAGTTGAGATTTGAAAATGAGCCCAAAGCCCCAAACCAAGGAAATACAAGAGTCAGCGTTATGGTAGTGAAAGATGATGAAACGAAATTGAAAGATGCAACAGATAGATGAAACGGAATTGAAATTAAGATGTATGGCAGTGGTAGCTTGAAGGTGATGGAACTTGGATCAGATCCGATGAAACTCAAATCATCGAAACTGTTGAGAGAGAGCTGTGAAGAAAAATTTTTCACATGTTTACTTTTTTCATTTTATTTTTTTAGTTAAAGTAAAACCGGTAGTAAACAGTTTTACCGGTTCCGAATTTGCCGATTTAACCAATTTTCGAACTGTTTGCTAAAACCATGATTTAGGCATCATATAGAGTCATATAGGTGTCCGATAGGCGATTGAACCAATCCGATCGTCCATCCGTTCTGGTTTCAAAACCATGGAAAAGATTGTAATTTTCATTTATGAAAATGAAATTACAAAGATAATACTCATAATTACAATAGATTGAGAAGAATGTTTCTATCTTAGATCTAGATCCAGGTTTTACTCTGTGATCAATGAGTCATTGATGATTATATAAAGACTTGAACCTTCTTCATAAATCTCTGTACATGCTTTCCCAGCTCAAAAAATATGGTATCAACATGTCATAAATCATAATGCTAAAGGAAGCTTCACACCATATAGCTTCCTCTAAAAGGATTCGTTTAGGGTGGAATTGACCCTCTGTCTTGGGAGTTGTCCCAATTTAAGGAATTTATATTGCAAGAAAGCTTCAAACATATATAACGTAATATTTGGTGAAAGATTTCATAGGAATAAATTTTTAAGTACTTTGTGTAAATTCCAATTATCATATATATAATATATACTTAAAAAACGATTTAAAAGGAGTACTTTATACTGCAAGAAGATCTCTGCACATGCTTTCCCAGCTCACAAAATTATGGTATCATTATATATTAATCCTAAAGGATTAGGCTTCAAACATAGCCATATATATATAGCTTCCTCTAAAAGGATTTGTTTACGGTGGAATATTTGACCCTTTGTTTTTGGAGTTTGTTCCAATTTAAAGGAATTTATATATTGCAAGAAAGATTAGAGAGTTGACTAATATAGAGTTGTCTATAGCGGGTGCCCAAGTGAAGGATACAAATAATTGAAGAGAAGTTATTGTTATTGTCAATGTCAATGTCAATTTGTCATGGCTGATCTGCTTTGGAAATACTCCAATGATTTTTTTGGTACCATATCCATTATTTTATTTCCAAAAATTGCAATCTTATAACCTGATGTTCACTTAAAAGGTTAAGTTAATCAAGAATATAATCCGAATCGAGAAGAAAATGCAATTTCATAAATGTTGCGCCAAAAATCTCTTTGAACAGAGTTTTTGCGAAGAACTCAATAGTAGTGTGGGGCATACCAGTCATTTTGCTGAAAATGACAAAAAGGTTGTAGAAACATTTTGGTGGTGCGCGTGGCACAGAAAAAATAAATCAGAGCGAGTGAATTGCGAGAACTGGATCAAAGTCACAACAGAGCATTTAAATCATTGATCCCAAATTGACTCGAGAACGTTTGAAAAGATTTCTTGCCTAAAAAGAGAATGAAATAACAAGCTGATTGTTATTCATATGAAGAAAGATGTAACAAAACCAACAAGTGGTTGGTTCAAGTGATTTGGCACTTGTTTCCCTTAAGTAAAGTCTCGAGTTCTAGTTGGGAGAGCTTTACCCCCATAGTGAGACAACCCGGCTCGAACAAGGTGAACTTGTAAATATAAAAAAAAAGGATGTAACAAATGTTTAACGTCTTAAGAAGATGCTGAAAGAAAAGAAAAACTCGCGGAGAGTTGTTTTAATGTCCCGAGACGAGATTGAAATAAGAAAAAATTGAATAACGAGGCTGGCTCGTGTTGAAAAAAGATAGATTTTGCATGGTTGCTGCATAAAAATGGCGCTGGGCCATAAAGAAAATAAGCGCGGAGCTTAGTTTTTTGCACGGAGCAAGTTTGTGAGAGACACTGAGTACTAAAAACTGAAGGGGGAAGGCCCTTTATATAGGGGGCGGCCTTGCCTTGGCTACCAAGGTCGACAGCCTCTGCTTATGCTTGCTGACTAAGTATTCTCCAATCTGACTTGCCCTTCTTGATTGACTTCCTATTTTAACGATTCAAGGAACCTTCCTAGAAGCTGTTAGGAGATTTTGATGTAATCTTCAATGTTGACTACCTCCAAAATGATCACCAAGGCCGGCCATCACATATACAACATGCCCATGGCGTGATATTCATCACATATCCAACGTGATTTCCTCTGCGCTACAACTTGATTTGCTGACAAAAATAGCCAAATTGAACCCAATTTCGACCATAAGCCATACAGACATGAAATACAGCATGACTTGACTATATTTGGCCCTTGGTTCGGTCAAAACAGAAATCGGATTCAAAAATGACTATACCGGGGTGGAAAGCCCTATGTCCTTAATTGAAAGAAATACAAAGGTTGTCATAAAATGGCCAAAATGAGCAAACCACGAAATTGCCTTGCCTTCATCAATAAAATGACATATCTAAAATGACTTCATGAAAATAAAGTCAAATTGAGCTCCAATTTGACCTTTTCCGAGCAGGTGTCCTTAATTGAAAACCGCAGAAAAGTTATGACCGGTGTCAGATTGAGTCCAAATTTCACAAGTAAGGTTCAATTATCATCTTAAGACCATGAGAAAAGTTCTGGTTGAAAATAACATCTCCATCATTGTGAAATTGGTTTCACACCCCAAATTGTCCTTAATTGAAAAACGTGCATAAGTTTTTCATCTTAAATCCGATTGAGATGAAATTTTGCTAGAATGACCTATGAAGTTCAAGGATCTACATGGTGTATTCAATTTCGGAATATCACCACCCTATCCCTCTCAATTGCATCAATTTCATGTTTTGTCCTTAATCAAACAAAATTCAAAGTTGCAAGTTTGACCTAGATGATCAAATTAGGGCATGGACGGTTGGGATTAGGCCTTATTGCGCCACATATGATATCATATGTCTAAATTATACATGGTACAATATATTTCATTAAATTAGGATGGCCGTGACACAAGAATTAAGCCTTCGTCATAATCGAAGATCAAATAAGATTACTTTAATTCTTTTATGACCATCATTATTGAATTAAATAATAATTATAAAATAATTAAATAATAATTATAAAATAATAATTATTTTCCAATAATTATTCCTATTTTTCGGCCTAGTAGTAGTAAATAAAAAAATAAAATTATTTTCCTAATTAGATTATGATCAGGGTGGCATCAAATCTGATCTAGCTTAGGATTTTAGATTAAATCTGAGCCACACATCTTGTTCTAACATTATTGTAGACAAATTTACCCTTAAGTGTAAATTGAGGTATAAACAATCAACCATAACCCTGAACAGTTCCTTCCTTTTGGTCTTTCCTATCTTCTTTTCATATAGATAACAAATTCCCCTTGTTACCAGTCTCCCTCACCTTCTTTGTGTTTAAAATATGGTTGAAATCCAAAATGCGCTCACCCCAAAAGAAGCAGGAGTGCCATCAACATAGCTGGTGAGATCGAAACCAATGAGCATGGCATCAAAGTGTGCTCGCCAAGAAGAAATTCGCTGAGGTTAACTTCAACGGAAGCTGCACCATCAGATGCCGGTTAGGGCTGAGAAATATCTGATACCATATAAGACTTGCAAATGAATGAGGTTTGAATAATTTGTATTGATTGGGTGATTGGTTTACATTGAGTATAGCTATAGTATAAGAGTTTGTTACAACTACTTTAAAATTTGAAATTTAAAAGTGATTAAATCTCAGAGGATAAATCTTCACTTGGTTTTGCATTTTTTAACTCTTCAAATCTTCACTTGATTATGTGGTTTGAACTCTACAAGAGATAAATTATCTATTACATCCTACATACCTACTTTATTTTAGAATATTTGATAATATATAATATACCTACTTATATTAATATATAAGTCATTACCTAATAATAATAATATTTTGTTTTGCCTTGTTAGAAAATTGAAAAAAAAAAGTTACATGTGAAATGCACATACATATTATAATCAATTCGGCAATGAAAAAAAATAAAGTCTTATCCCTAATAATTTTTTTTGATAATAATAATATTTTCTTTGGTCTTGTATTAATGTGACGAAAAAAAATCCATGACTTCATTACTGGTATAATTCGTACTACTCATGGGCTATGGCTAAAATGTTTTTTTTTTTTTTTTTTTTTTGAGGAAATGGCTAAAATGTTAGACCAACCAAAAAATAAGACGAAAAAAATCCAACAACAGCAACACTTCATCTAATTCCAATGTGGGATATATATAAGACCCAACATAGCAAATTACATATTATTATATGCTAGAATTTGAACAATTCAATGTTGGTCTCACCAATTAATTAATTCAATTTTGGGCTTCGGGTATTAAAAAATTAGACCAACCAAAAGATAAGACGAAAAAAACCCAACAACGGCAACACTTCATCTAATTCCAATGTGGGATATAAGAACAAAATGTAAGAAAGATGTAAGAATGAGAGTTTTTCTCTAATTACATTTATGTATTGTTATTTTCTCCGTGCAGATGCAAAGGAACAGTTAACTGCCAAGAGAATTGGATCAAGTGGAGTTACTAATCAAGAGGGAGATAGTCCTGTCAAATCATAGTTGATTAGCAGTAACCATTAGGAGTAGATTAATCTCAAACAAGTTATATTAGCCCGCGTTGGTGCTACGGGTATTCTTTATTTTAGAGTGGTGCTTGATTAACTGATTGAATAAAGATATTAAAATAATCAATTATATAAGGGCCAAGAACATTTTTTTGTTCTAGAGCGGTGTTTGATTGATTAATTGATTGAATTATATAAGGTTGTAGTAAAAATGCAATTTAAATGGATTAGTTTTAATTATGTTTTTGGTATAAATCTTTGTAAGCTAACTTTTTAGACATGCAAAATTAAGAAGGTCAAGAACATATTTTAAATTGTAAGTAATAGGAAGTGCAAAGAGGTAATAAAATATGTTGTTAATTGGATAATAATACTCATATTGAACAAATGGTGGTTTTAATTCAGAAGGGAAAAAATATTGAACGATCCATGTTGAAGGGATGGAGACGGAGAAGAAAGAGGAAAGAGAAATGAAGGTGAAAATAGAGGGGAGTGATGGAAATGTTTGATTTTTGGCAAATCTGAAGATTGATCAGCACCGAGGAGTTAAAAGGAAGTAGCAACTGAGTTGGTGAGAGGAAAAAAGAAAATAGGGAGAGAAACATTAATTAAAAGTAATTAAGGGTTTAGGGTTTAGAATCAATTAATTAAAAGCCTTAAACATTAATTAAAAACAATTAAGAAAGGGAAATGTGTAATTACAAAAAAGGGTAGAAGGAAAAGGAATGGGGGAAACCTATAGAGGGGCTTTTTAGTCATCCGAAAAGTGAGAAAAGATCAAAAATAACCAAAAGATGGCACCACATTAATCCTCAATTTGGCCTTTTAGTAATTTCCATGATAATTAAAAATAATATATAGAATATATATATATATATATATATATATATATATATTAGGAGTAGTTTGTTAACTTAATTAGCCTTTGTTCTTGTATTTTAGCATCCTAGATCATTGAATTCTCAAACTTTGTAATCATTCCCTTTTTTCTTAACTAGTATTTACTTCCACGTACATTGCACATGATACTCGTATTTAAATTAAATGAAAATTAAAATAATGATTGAAATTAATTATATATGTAGAGTTGTCAAATCTAAGCCGAACCCGATAACTCGTCCAATCCGACATAATCCGATTTGATAAAAAAAGTAAACGACCCAGACCCAACCTATTCAGACACGACAAACTGTATATGCAGTTTGCTAAACATCACCAGTGGTGGATTGTAAAATAAAATCGAATAATAAATATATTAAATAAAATTAAGAATTAAACATTAAAAAATTATGCTTTTTTGGTGCAAAAAAAAATTTAACGCTGACTAAATTGAGCTAAATCTAAACCTGAAAAATCCAAAACCCAGGTCAAAACTCGAATCCGCCTAACCCAATCAGACCTAGTAGACCTGAACCTAGATGAGCCGAAAACCGAATGACTTGAGAAAATTACCTGATTCATTTGACTTAGAACCATATTTAACCTACCAATACACGCTACAAAAATAGAAAAAACAAAGTGAATCACAATAATTAGATTTTAAATAAATTTTTAACTTAATTTGTTAAAAAAATTTGAATAGTTAATGATTAGTCAATTTATTTTAACTTTTAAACTTGATAATAATACTTTTATTAGCTCATATTATAATTGAAATGGATCCATAACTACCAAAAAAATCTCCAATATTTTAAAAGTAAAATGGTAAAAATAAAATATTTATTAAAAATATTCAATTTGATCGAATAAAAATAGAGTTTTTAATAGAATAATTGTAAAAGTTTATTTCTAAAAAATTTGTAAAAGAATATATTTTAAAAATTCTAATATGTCTAAGTTTTTTAATTAAAATAGTAAAATGATAACAACAAAATAGTTATAAGAATATTAGATTTAATTAAATAAAAATAGAGTTTTTTTACAGAAAAATAAAAATAGAGTTTTTAGTTGAGTAAAACTATAAAAGTATATTTAAAATTTTCTAATAAATCTAAGAATTAAAATATTAAAATGGTAAAAATGATATAGTTATAAGAATGTGAGTTTTTTTTTAATTATACAGTAAGCAATATATCAAGCAAAAAATCAATTATAAGTCAAATAAAATAATTGCGCATTAGGGAAATAATAAATTTTAATCATAATACATTATTATAAACTATCAAATAGTAAGATGTCAATCATAATAACTTTTTAAATTAGAATGGTAAAATAAAATAATTATAAAATATTGAATTTTTTGAGATAATAAAATATTGAATTTATTTAAATGAAAATAGTGTTTTTTGTAGAATAAAACTGTATATTTTGAAAACAAAAATAGTAAAAAAAACAATTATAAAGATATTAGATTTAATTGAATAAAAATAGAGTTTTTAATAAAATAAAACTATAATAGTTAAGTAATGGCATTTAAGAAATATGTTTGAATAATAAGGGTATAATGGTCGATTCAATTAGAAAAATAAGTGTATAATAATCGATTCAAAAGTTTCTCATAACTCGTACTTTTATATATAGTATAGATAATATTTTTTCATTTTACTACAATCAATTATAATTTATAAGTTCAGTTTTGCATTGTAATTCCTCCACTCTTGGAAAGATGAAACAAGGGTGAGAACTCTTACATTTTTCACCTCATCAAACACCAACATAGCAAATTACATATTATTATATGCTACAATTTGAACAATATTGGTTCTTCGAGATTCCAATGGTGAGGTACTGCTATGTGGTGTGTTGAAGTTGTATTTTATTCCACCGGCTCTTCATGCAGAGATCATGGTCATTCTGTTTGGTTTGGAGGAGTCTAAGGAAGCAGGTTTCGCTCGTATTGAAGTTGAGTCTGATTGTGCTATCGCGGTGAAAGAAATTAATCATGTTGGAAGCTCACTTCATGATTTGGGTGTGATCGTTGGTGCTGGTTAATGATTTTCATTTTGTACTCTTTGATCTATTAGGAGAAATGCTAATCGATTCCCTCACGAGCTTGCAAGCCTTGATTGTAACATGGGGGAAAAGAAACTTTGGAGATATTCATTGCCTTTGAGCTTTTGTAATCCTAATCTTTAATCAATAAAAAGCAAAATTTACACTAAAAAAAAAATTAACCATGAAAAAGAAATCTTGGATCCAAGTAGGAAGGATAAATTAAAATTCACCCACATTATTTTCCATGATTTACTCAATATAAGCTTTCATAATGGTAGGATTAACTTATACTAAACCCACCATCCACAACAAGGTTAAGCCCACTCACATAATTGGCTTCATCACTTGCCAAGTACAAAGCAGCTTGAGCCACACCCTCCGGTTTCAGAATTTCACCCTTCAAATTCCCCATTGCTGCTAGAGACATTTCCATGCTTGTTATCTCAGCTTCATTCGGCACAATCAATGGAGTCGCAACTCCATACGGAGAAATACAATTAACTCTTATACCATGTTGCCCCAACTCGGCTGCCAAGTTCTTAGTTAGACCCAAAACTCCATATTTAGAAACTACAATACGAATTTCCTGCTAGAAGCCCTCCAATTGCTGTGCAAGCACTTGCAGTGAAAAGAATACATCCCTTTTGGTTAGGAACCATGACCCTAGCGGCATGTTTGGCTCCTAACATGGCACCTACCAAATTGATCCCAATAATTTGGTCAATTTCTGACTTTGGGGTATCCATGATACAACTTAAGGGTCGGTCCAAAATGCCTGCATTGCTATACATAATGTCAAGCTTTCCATGTTTGGCGATGGCGGCGTCGGTCAGATTTCGGATGTCATCTTCTTTTGTTACATCACAATGAATGTAGCAAGCGTCTTCGCCTAGCTTGTTGGCAAGGGCTTCTCCTTTGGTGTCTTGGATATCGGCGATGATGACCTTGGCACCATTTTTGTGGAAAAGGGTTGCTGTTGTTGCTCCAATCCGCTTGCTCCTCCTGTTAAAATTGCCACTTTCCCTGCCAACCTGAATTCGATAGCAAATTTTGCCAAATTATTATAAAGAAAATGGTTAAGAAGTTGGGTTGAATTGCAATATATTAAAAATATGTAAAGAAAATTTCTAAAATACTTTGCAATAAACATAACCAACAAATAGAGGAGTTTGCAATAAACTATATATAATTAGAAGTAGTAGGGATATTTTATTATACCTTTTAAAGGGTGATAGCAATGAAGAAGCACTGCTCATCTTTCCCCTCGATAAATCTAAACCTCAAAGCAGAGACACGAGGAAGGAAACTATAGGCTGTTTGGTTTTTAATTTTGTTATTGGTTGATCATTATAATTCGTTAGCGCTCTATATATATACAGAGAATTTTTCTTCTGGGCCCAGGTAATAATTTTTGAATTTGTATTCATTAATTATTAATCATCCAACAAATGCAGGGAAATTGGTTCACCAGCTACTAAGTACAAAAGGAAAAGGGAAGAAAATGATAAAACTATTAAATTTGTGACAATAAATAATTAATTATACATAAGTAGATGTTTAATTGTTGAAGAGGACTAAGCTAGAAATGCTACAATACAACTGCATCCTGACATTCGAACAAAGCAGATATGTTTTTTTTTTCCTATAAGATTATTATATATGTACAATGACACCAAAAAAATATATACACCTAGCAGCTTGGCCTGATTGTACGTAGCCTTGTGAACAACAATCTTTGGCATGGGCCGGCAACAGTTGTTCTTAGAGAAGGGGTGGGGGCCTCTTGGCTTTGAAGATTTTGTTGAATTGTAATTGATTTTACCTTTAAATGTGGTAAAATCACTTGTAGTAAAAAAGAAAAAAGTGGTAAAATCACTTGGTTACTTGGTTATTTTTCAATTTGTTGACTAAAATCTATGATTTTCTTCCCATAATTATAAATAGAACAATTTTTTAGAGGCTACGATATTAAAATTTCATTACAATATGTCGGAACGAACGGGTCCGGGAATTCTATTGCTCCGACCTGAAAAACTGGAGTTGCTACTAACCAATTTTTAGGTGTGATTAGCCACCTACTTACTATTAAAACATAGTTAGGTCCCATGCTTGGCAAAAAACCTAACAAATCCTACTGGTCTAATACTTTAACCTAAAATTTAGGTTCGGGAGTCCATTACATTCAGGGAAGGGTCAGCACCCCTGAGACGTCCGTCAAACAATGGTACCATTAATTAAACCAGATTCTATGTGGGTCAAAATGAAATTGGTTGACTTTAGCTTAAACTTGCTTATTAAGAAAATTATTAAAATAAATAAATAATTGAGTAATAGATAAACATATAAATAGAAAAATAAGTAAAAAATAATATATAAATAAAAAAATAGTTATGTAAACAAAAAGATACATAAATAGAAAATAGATAAATAGATAGGTAATAGCTAAATAAATAAATAAAAAGATAAATAGATAATAAAGATAATAAAAAAATCTTTTTGCCTTCTTGCTTTTTAATTACAGTACATGTATGCAAAATGATGAATGCAATGTTCAAGTAATTAAGGTCAATAAACATAATCAGGGACGGATCCAGGAATGATATGTAGTGGGGGCACACAACACACTATAGTACTAATTTTATATGAAAAATAAATATGATTTATTTTTAAAAAATTATATAATTTAATGATATACATAGAAAACTTTACATCAAACGAAAATATAACAAAAATTTCTCTATGAATTTTCATAATTTTTTGAACCAGTCTATTCTCATTATGAATACTACAACATGTAGGAAAGAAAAATAAATAAGTGATTGATTAAGATGATATGTGTGGTCTAACGATAAGAGTGAGGACATAAGTTAGATATTCAAAAGCACATTTGTTGACCAACAAGGAGTTGGACCAAGTGGTAAGCGGCTTGTTCCAGTTTAAGCAGGTCTCAGGTTTAAGACCTTACGTATGCAGCTGCTCCCGTTGGTAGACTCACCCACCATAACAAGGTGGGGTACCAAAAAAAAAAAGAAGCAAGCACATTTGTTGAGAGGATCTTTTACGCTCTCGGCTCAAAAGTGATTAGTCTCAGTTCATGACTGGAGATCCCTTGAATTAAACAAATAATAAAGGGTATAAAAGGCATAATATAAGAGTGTGGGAAGAAGTGTGGAGTTACCTATGACTTGTAAAAGATAAAAATGTATAAAAGGCATATAAGGGTGTGAAAAGGAGTGTGGAGATAGTTATGATTTGTAAAAGATAAAAATGAAATTTGGAAATTTAAAAAAAAAATAAAAGATACCAAAGTGGTATTAGTCATAGAAAACAATTATTGTGTTTGGAGTTGATGTGTAAATTATTTAGTTTTTTAGTATATTTTTTTGATTTTATCATATTTAGTGGGGGCACGACTATAAAAATAAAATACCTCAAAATTATTTTTTAATATATCTTAAAGGGACAGGAGGATTCCAGTGGGGGCACGTGCCCCCAGTGCCCCCATACTGGATCCGTCCCTGAACATAATCTCGGCTCTGACTATTCATGGATGGCAGAAAAACATCAACAATAACTCCAAAATCATTAAAAACATCTTCTTCAAAACCTTGTAGCTGATATTGCTAACACAAACCGAATGGAGGCTAAGACGCCACTTGAAAGATTCAAACGATCTCCTGTCATTCCGATGAAAAGTCCGATGGTAACCACCCCAAGGATGACGATCGCCGGATCTCCCTCTCTTCTCTCTCATTTTTCTTAGTTGAAAAAAAGCATTTCAGGCAGCTTATCACCTGTTCAATTTTCTTGTTTTTTGGCCATAGTTAATTCTTTGGAGGGTTCACTATAAATGATGATGGCCTATATAAATGTGAGAAAGATTGCAGAACATACTTGTTAATCATGAGCAATATTGAAATTGACTACACATGTAGGAGGTAACTCTCTACTTTCCCATAATCTCACCTCTCTTATTCCAGCACTCAAACTCGGAATTTCCATAAGAAATCCCAAACTTCAACCACTGGGTATAGTCCCATGAAGACGAGAACATACATAATTAATTAGATCATTTCTCAACGGTTAAAGTATTCCAATTATTAAACATTCCATCTTAAATTACGGAATAATGTTGTAACTTGTAAGCCTTAATTATATTTTGATTCACAATGCTAAACCCACCATCCAAAACGAGGTTGACCCCACTCACATAATTTGCTTCATCACTGGCCAAGTATAGAGCAGCATTTGCCACACCTTCTGCCTTGAGACTTTCCCCTTTCAAATTGCTCATTTTAGCCCACGATTCTTCAAGTTCCGAGGCCTTGGATTGATCTGGTGCAGCCATGGGAGTCGCAACAGCGTAAGGCGAAACACAGTTAACCCTTATACCATATGGCCCAAGCTCGGCTGCCAAGTTCTTGGTTAGACCCAATATTCCATATTTTGAAGCCACGTAAGCATTACTTGCGAGCAGCCCTGAAATTGCGGTGCAAACACTGGCAGTGAAAAGTATGCATCCATTGCGTTGAGACATCATGACTCTAGCAGCATGTTTGGCTCCAAACATGGAACCAACCAGATTTACACCAATAACTTGGTCGATTTCGAACTTGGTTTTGTCCGGAATGGAGCTCATGGTGCTGCCGAGAATGCCTGCATTGTTGTACATTATGTCGAGTTTTCCTTGTTTTGCAGTGGTGGAATCTACCAGGTTTCGTACATCATTTTCGTTTGATACATCGCAATGGATGAAGGAAGCATTGGGGCCAAGCTCTTCGGCAAGTGATTTTCCTTTGTTGTCTTGGATATCGGCAATGACTACCTTGGCACCATTTCCATGGAAAACTCGAGCTGTGCTTGCTCCAATTCCACTTGCCCCTCCAGTTATGATTGCCACTTTGTTTTGCAGCCTATGATTCAATAGAACAATACATGTAAGAATAAAGCATGCAATTGAATGTTTTTATCGGTTGCATTTGATCTTAAAGGACAAGGGTTCGAGGGCTGCGAAAATTTGTCCAAGAAATTACCAAAAAAAAAAAGCAATTGAATGTTTTTAGGGTAAAATCTCAATTAGGGCCCTGAACATTGCCAAAAGGGTCAAATAAGTGCCCAAATTATGAAAAGGTCAAATTAGTGCCTGAACTTTTCGGTTTGGATCAATTCAGTCCAAAATGTTTTGGATTATTTACATTTAACAGACTTATAATCTAACATTTTGGACTAAATTGCCCCAAATCGAAAAGTTCAGGCACTAATTTAACCTTCTCATAGTTTCGGCACTTATTTGATCCTTTTGGCAAAGTTTAGAGCCCTAATTGAAATTTTAGCCATGTTTTTAATTAGAAAGATGAAATAACATTGGTTCGATGCATTATTAGTACCTTTTAAGGGTTGATGCCAAAGAAGAAGAAACACTACTCATCCTCTTTTTAACCCTTCAAAAAAATAGTGATATTAGACAAAATATAGAGTAATTGAAACCAGAGAGTGTTGGATTTTCCCTGTTAATCTTATATAGATATATATAGTATATAGTATATATAATAGAGAATTTCAACTCTCAATACTAATAATTTAAGGATTCTGCTTATATTGTTCCTTTTTCTGCTCGGGAGTCCGGACATTTTGCCTTAAAACTTGGGCTCTCCTGTGAACGTCAAATATAATTTGTAGTGCCACTAGCTCATATGAATTTTTTTCTAATTAATTTGTAATAATCTGTTAATAGTTTGTTTTACTTTATTATTTTTTGTTAGTCCGCTTATTCTTTTGTAAGCCAAACGGTCATCTATGGCTATCACTTTTTTTTAATTGTAATACTTCAAGAAAAATTAATTAACAAGTCACAAATGAAAAATAGAAGTAGCAGCCATTGAATTGCCGCTATACCAATGGCTGCAAAGAAAAAAAAAAAGAAGAGAATGCAAAGAGGAAAAAAAAAAGAATACAAGCTGATCAGCTCGTGCTGGCGTATCGCGAGCATTCTTGATTTATGGCTAGCAAATCATTTTAGTTATAGAGTTTTTTTTTTCTCGGTTCTTATGATATATGTGAGTAGGTGGTTAACAAATTCGATATTTGGAGCAGATCTTATAATTGAAGAACTAATTTGGCAAAGTAAAATAGTAGGGTCTTAAAACATGATGTTGTAGAAAATAAAAGTTTTTATAGTTGTTGTTTTACAGTTTCCTCACTTTTTAGAGTTGTTATCGCTTAATTTATCGAATAAAAGATATAATGATATATTGCAATATAAGCATGGAGAAAAAACTAACATTTCATTCATTAATTTTTTTTTTTTTGAAAAATAAGACTGTAATTAATCATTCTTTTTTGAGGTAAGACTATATTCATTCTATTTGAACATGAAATGTATAATAATGCATTTTCTAAAAAAAAAATCAATATTACATTCATGGGATAAAACTTGCTTTTAAAACCACAATTAATTGTGTTCACATTCACTACTTTTGGCAAAAGACCAAAGAGTAGAGTTATATCCATTTCAACATTAACCAAAATTTAGGGCCTTAAAGTAATTTGGTAGGTGAAAAAGACTAAAATGTTTAGTAATCTAGCCCCTCATTAACCCAAACATGGAATCGAATAGTAAATTTATGTCTATTCAAATATTATATATATATATATATTAATAAAATAAAAAAAATAGGAGAGAGAAAAGTCAATGGTTGTTATCAATGGCTGCAAAAGGAACAAACCAAATATTAAGAAAGTTTCAATAAGAATAGGAAGTGAAGTTACGAAAAAACCAATGTAAACATTTGATTTTATGAATTCATGTTCAAATGAGGAGGGGTATTTTGGTACTTTCATACTCGGTTTTTTTCGTTATTTGGATTGATGATTGAGGGTATTTTGGGAACTTTGTGAATAAGTTACTATTTATGGGTCCCATTCTCCATAAACTAATATTTTTTTGTTGGATTATTTATCTAATGATCCTCATATTTTTATGTTTTATGCTATTTAGTCCTTTACAATTATAGGTTGGATGATTTAACGCGTTCGCATTTATTATTGTATTTTTTTCCTATTTGTCCGATTAAGGTAATTCAAGTGTCTATTAAAAGGTAATTTCATGATCTACATTTTTCATGAAGAACTCAAAAGCCAATTTTAATGTTTTGATTCTAAAAAATGCTTCCGAAATTTTGTGGTTTTGATTGCCAGTCAATTTAATATCGTATAATTTTTTGTCCATATGTCCAATTGAAGTTATTAAAGTATCGGTTAGAAGGTTATTGAATGATTTACGATTTTCATGAAGGACCCGAAAGCTAAATTTGATCTACGAGTTTCATGAAGGGCTCAATAGGGAGTTTTTATGTTCAAAATCTCCATTAACAAATATTTTTTTATTGGATTATTTATCTAATGATCCTCATACTTTTATACTTTATGCTATTTAGTTCTTTACGATTATAGGTTGGACGATTTGACGCGTTCGCATTTATTTTTGTATTTTTTTCCTATTTATCCGATTAAGGTGATTCAAGTGTCTATTAAGAGGTAATTTCATGATCTACAATTTTTATGAAGAACTCAGAAGCCAATTTTGATGTTTTGATTCTAAAAAATGCTTCTGAAATTTTGTGGTTTTGATTGCCGGTCAATTTAATATCGTATAACTTTTTGTTCACATATCCAATTGAAGTTATTGAAGTGTCGGTCAAAAGGTTATTGCATGATTTACAACTTTCATGCAGGACTCGAAAGCTAAATTTAATCTACGAGTTTCATGAAGGGTTCAAAAGGGAATTTTTATGTTCAAAATTTCCATTAACAAACATTTTTTTATTTGGATTATTTATCAAATGACCCTCATATTACTTAGTCCTTTAAAAATTCTATCTTAATCTAACGTTTAAGATTTAATTTTTTTATTTTTTGTTCTATTTGTCCAATTAAGTTGATTCATGTGTCTATTAAAAGGTAATTTCATGATCTACAACTTTCATGAAGGACTCAAAAGCAAATTTTTATATTTTAATTCAAAAAAATGCTTCCTAAATTTGGTCGTTTCAATTGTTGGTCTATTTAGTACTATATAATTCTCGATCTACATGTCCGATTAAAGTTATTCAAGTGTCAGTTAAAAGGTTACTGTATGATCCATGACTTTCTGTCGCAACGTCCGGGTCCGGGGGGTCCGGACCCTACCGCTGAACGACTTAAAAAGAAATAAGGTACGGAGTCGCCACTAATCTTTTTGACCTAGGTGTGACTAGCCACCTATCAGATTATTAAGTCTAATGTTAACCTAAGCTTGGAGAAGGTAACACTAAACCTAATAAACGGTCTTCTAACCAGAGTCCTAATGGTTCAGGAGTCGGGTACGCGTGGGGAAGGATTAGCACCCCCACGACGCCTGTCAAAAGACGGCACTGACTAGTCTAGACTTAACTGTGGCTTTCTATTATTGGTTGTTTGTATCTTTAAATATATTCATGCCATTAAACTCTTTTATTAATTTCTGAAATTAAGTAAACAAGCAAGGAAAAATAGTTTTTTTGATTTTGAAATAGGAATGTTGGGGACTTCCCCGTTTATTATTTGTTCTCTTTTTGGGCTCCTCATGATGAGGATTTTCTTTAAAACTTACCGTTAAAACGACTCAATTTGAAAAAAAGTTGTTTGAATGTTTTGGAAACTTGATGGGAACTTTCCCAATTTGAAAAGAGCTAAATTGAACACTTTGAAAACTTTGAATGAAATTCCTTTTTTGATTTTTTTTGAATTTTTGAATTTTTTGGATTTTTGGAAAACCTTTTCATTTAATTTTGAAAGACTCAATTTTCCTTTTTTTTTTGATTTTTGAATTTTCTTTTTGATCTTGGAAAAATAAAAAGAGAACAATTCTCAAGCACAAACTCTTTTTAATTTTGATAAAAATGGTTTTATTTTATTTCTCAATTTCCATCCTTTGGATTTTTTAACTTTAATTGAAAATTACTAAGTCTAACTAGATGCATGAATGCACGTGATGCATGTTTTCCAGTTAACTACAGATTTTTACCGAATAATTATACGAGGAACTCCATCTAGGCACCCGCCACTCATACTGGCTAAGACCTCCATCCGGATATTCCAAGTCTTGGAAAGATAAGTTAAGACCGACAAAGATTGTCTAAGCCCCAATTAACCATTCCATTAACCGATCCATTTTAATTTTTCCAAATGATGATAGTAAATGCAAATGATACATGAAATTTAAATTTTGATTGATTTACCAAGTGATTATACGAGAGACATCATTTGGGCACCTTCCACTTGATTGGTAAGACCCCCAAATAAATGCCTCAAGCCTAGGAAATTCGGATTAAATTGGACAACTATGTCGACATTTCAACCGATTATTCCATCATCGGAGTCCATTTATTTTGGTCAAATGAGCATGACATCAACAATATTTAAGGAAACTAAACATGGATGCACGTGTATCCTATTTGATTGATTTTTAAAAGTACTAAGTCTAATTTTATTCAAAAGTTTTAACTTTAAGTAAAACCGCAAGCCCAAACTCAAAAAGCCCAAAAAATACTCAATAGGGCCCAAAATAGCATGTAAAGCCCATCAAGAGAAATTAAGACAAAGCAAAATAAATAAATAGGCCCAAACTAAGAAAAGCAACCCCTTTTACAATGCTTAAAGCCCAATACCATTTTACTCCATCATTTGATTTAATTAATCACCAAACTAAAACACTTTCCTCCAATTCTAACTTACCAATTAGTGACTAATTCTAAGGAAAAACTTCTCCTTAGACTTATCGTTTTATTCCCAAACTAAAGAACAAACTTAAAACTTAAACAAACCCTACTTTATTATTTCATATAAACTTAGCATTTACTTAATATATACCCTAAACTCTATCAAATAATCCAAGCTACCCCAATTAATTTTAAAATTACTTGACATGCTAATTCCTAGACATAATTATTCTCAATTTCGCATTAATCTATTCAACATATATATATATTTTTCTACCAAAGATAATTTTTTATTTAGGTCAAATAATATCAATTTCATTAAGTTAAACTAGCAGGCGCCTAATTGAGCAAAATTGAAGTTAAAAGGACCAAATCAGGTTAAGGAAGGAACTTTATTGAAAACGGAGCAAAGTTTATATATTTACATGAGTAAAGTTGTTAACTTTTGGACCTAATTGATCTAAAACAGGGACCAAATTAAATGAAAAACAAATAAGACACGTTAACTAACAGAATTAGGTTAAAATTACATCATGCCTATAAATATGAACTTAATCTTCATTTTTAAAAGAGCTGAAAACCTTACCTAGCCGCTTTCCTCCACCGGAAATCGCAGTCACGGTGGCGCCGCCGCTGCCGGAGTTCCAATCGTCACCGATGGCCCTCAAACTTCACCGGCAAGCTCTCCTCAACCCCTTGAACTCAGCATCGGTGTCCGTTTCCCACGAATCTTGCTAGAACCCCACAGATCTGGTTTTACCGAAACCGAATCCAAGCCTTCTGACCGGAAAATCTAACCGTCCGATGCTCCCACTCTCTTTCAATTGTAAGATCAGTGGATCTAAGTTTCCTACCCGACACTAACCCCTGTTTTGTTGTTTTTGTTCAAGAGAAGGACCGATGGAAGAATGATGGGAGAGAAAAAGGCTTAAAGAAATTATCAATGGAAAAAGTATAAGCTTCTCTTTTTTGTTTTCTGTGTTTCTTCAAGACTGACCTAAAGCAAAAACTACTGGGAATGCATATTTTTTAGTTTTTCTGTGGTTTTTGTTACTGGAAAAGAAAAGGACTCTAGGGTATATTACTCTCTGAAAAAAACGAAGAATTGGAAAACTAGGGTTTTTTTTTGTGTGCTTTCTGTTACTGTGGAAGATGGAAAAATGGCTAGGGTTTTCTTGGAATCTGTCCCCCCTAGGGTTTTAGGAAATGTTAGCTTATATAGGACCTCTTGAGTGATTTTTGCTTGCTGATGCTGTAATTTTAATTTCCTTGTTGGATTTCCGCATGTGGCATTTCCTGTGACTTGTTTTTCTTGGCTATTAATCTGAGTTGGCTGGGAAATTGCTGACATGGAATTTTTGTGTGTCATGAAATTTCTGCTTTATTGCTGAAGTGTACTGAGCAAGCATTTTCATTTGCCATTGCCTTATGTTGGCATGTGTTGGTAGTGTGTCAATTTGTGAAGGACACCCTCTGCCATTGTTTTGATCATCTTTGTGCTTGTCCATTTTCCCTTTCATGTACTTCCTTGTTGATGCACTTCGACCTTGTTTCTTTGCTGAGAGACAAACTCTGTATTTTTGAACTTGGTCCGCAAATCTGCTTAATAGCCTGTTAATTGCTTTTCTCTGTTTTGTCTGTTTTTGTTTTACATTGTAATCCCCTGCTAATGTCACTGTTTTGCCCCTGATCATGGTCCAATTGTTCCTCTTTGTCCTTGCAGGTGATTTGAAGTTCAGAGTTTGGGAAAGGGTAAATTAGGAAGAAAAAGAAGAAAAGTTGATCACGTGATCCACTTCAAAATGTAATCCCCTGTATTTTTTTTTTTTGCCATAGAAGGGCATGTAATTTCTGTATATATATATTTTGTAATAAAAGACTTGTAATATTTATATATGTACCCACTGGTTTCCCAATATCCATATCCACAAGGATCAGGCCCGAAAGAGATGCAATGACCCAACTAAATGAGCAAAAAGACTCTGAGACTAAGATAACAAGGTTGGCCCAGAAGAAATGACCCAATGCAGAAACCCAAGAAGGAATAAGTAAAGGGAAATCTAAATCAAAATTAATTTAGAAAAGTTGGTCTAGAAGAAAGAAATCAGGCCCAAAAATGAAGAGAAGAGTTGATCCGTTACTAATCAAAGAGCAAGGCAAAACCCAAAAGATTAAAACCCAATGAAAAGAATTTGGAGGATAAAAATGGGTGTCTACACTTTCATGAAGAACCCGAAAGTTAATTTGATCTACGAGTTTCATGAAGGGTTCAAAAGGAAAATTTTATATTTCAAGATATCCATTAAGAAATATTTTTTTATTTAAATTAGTTATCAAATGACCCTCATACTTTTCTATTTTATATTTTATGTTACTTAGTTCTTTACAAATTCTATCTCACTCGATTTAAGGCTTCATTTTTTTTTATTTTCTTTGTTCTATTTGTCCAATTAAGGTAATTCAGATGTGTATTAAAAAGTAATTTTATTATCTACGACTTTCATGAAAGAATCAAAAGCTAATTTTCATGTTTCAATTCTAAAAAATACTTTTGTAATTTTATGATTTCGATTGACAATCTATTTAATTTCATATTATTTTTTATCTAGATGTTCGATTAACAAAGATTCACAAAGATCACTGTATAAAATTTTCAACCCCGCAGCGAAGCGCGGGCAAAAAACTAGTAATAGTATAAAACATATTGTTAGAGATTTTTTTGAAATCGACATCTATTTATTTTCAGATTTATGATTAATTATGTTGGTATCAGGTCAATCGATTATAAAGGTAAATTTTCTCTTAACAATATTCATAAAATTCAAATTTAAGATCTGGATTGCTAAACACCACCCCCTTTTACTAGTCACCGCCCCCCTTGGACTATTTTACCCTTGGTTTATTTTCCTTCAAACTTTAAACTTTTCAATTCTCTCAAATTTTCTCAACCTTCAAACTTTCAAATCCATGGCTATTGTGGCTTAATTAATTATGGGATGGGTACGTGAAAAAAAATTCAAAAAACTTTGTAATGAAAAGCTAAAAAAACCTGAGAATTTAGAAAGTTTTTTTTTTTATAATAAGAATTTTAAAAAGTTGAGATTGTTATATATTATTATATATATAGAAGAAGAATATGATCCAAACGGATTAATTGCATGAATGGGGTGCAAAATTAAAGGACAAAAAAGAAATTAAAAACAGAGATGAAAAAAAAAGCTAAAAAAAACCTGGTCGCGATCCGCGCGCGACAGGGCCATGGTTTGGTCGCGACCCGCCTATTTTGGTTTTTTTTTTTAAAAAATTTAAATTAATAATTACTTATTATTATTACTTGAATTATTAGTTATTTTGGTTATGGATCATGAGTTTTGATGTTGTTTTACTTAAATGATTTAGCTTTGAAAGTTTGAAGGTTGAGAGAATTGAAAAGTTTGACGTTTCAAGGAAAATAAGGCAAAGGGCAAAATAGTCCAAGAGGGGTGGTAGCTAGTAAAATGGGGTGATATTTAGTAATACCCTTTAAGATCCTGTGTTCAAAAGAAACAAGTTTAAATCACTTGAACTAACCAATCCTTGATCATGTTATAGTCCATATCACACTCACAAGTTTAGCTAGTACAACTTGTGTGTATTTGTGAAATAATTGCGCATAAGTGAAATTTGTAAGACCAAGATTATAAAAATCTTGTTAAAATTGCATCAATTGTTTTCTTTCACAATAACATTAATTTGTTTTTTATTTGTTTTGTTTTATTTCAAGTTCTTTGGGAATGAGACTAATCCCTTTTGAGTAGAAAACGTGAACGATCACAATAACATTAGTTTCTTTTAATTTGTTTAGCCAAGGGTATTTCAAATTCTTTGAGAATGAGACTAATTCCTTTTGAAGCGGAAACGTGAAGGTTAAAGTCCTGTCAACAAATGTAATTCTAGAGAATCGAACTTCTGTTCTCATCCTCGTCAAGGTGGAAGCCTTGACCACTTCAATCCTTTTGTATCTACGAAGTTCTTCCCTAGCCTATAATATTACTGCTAATGGGCTAAATTAACCCAGAATGGAAAAATCCAATGGGCTAAGCCCAAAAAAGAAATTTATGGTATAAAAGACATTATGTAGATGCTATAATTTACACAATTCAATATTTTGGTCTTCCTATAGCAAGAAGTTTTTAGATAATTTCCCTTATTTTAACGTTATTCATCATAAGTAATCCTTGTCATAATCTGACTGATTCGATTTGTTAGAGTATATGATATTCAATATTAGTTAGTTGATTAGTCAGTTAGTTATTCTGTTAAGAAAGCTAACCTAGGTAGTTTAGTTAACTCAGCCTTAGTTAGTAATGAGTTAACAAGATCATACTTTGTATAAATACAGTTTAATACAATAATGAAAAATCACTCTTTCCTTTTCTCTTTTCTGTTTTCCTATTTTTCTATCATGGTATCATATGAAATTTTCCGCAATTCTCTTTAGTTTTTCTTTCTGTTTTTGTTTCTAGCTTCTTTTGCTGGACAAACAGTTTTTTGATCATTCTTGATCTTTCTTGACTGCTATCAGTCTTTTTGCTTCAATAATGGCAAATCCATGGCTTTCTAGTTCTAGTTCTAGTTCCAGGACAAAGGAGAATTCTCCATATTTTCTTGCTGCCAATGAATCTCCAACTTTGGCTTTGGTATCTTCTGTCTTGCATGGCAACAATTATCATCAATGGCGCAGGGCTATGTCGATGGCTCTCATGTCTAAGCATAAGCTCCAGTTTGTTGATGGCACAATTCCAATTCCTGCAGTTACAGATGAGACATATTCTTCTTGGCAAAGATGCAATAATATGGTCACTTCTTGGATCATACATTCAGTTTCTTCTCAAATCGCTCAATCCATTATTTGGATCGATTCAGCAAAGGAAATTTGGGAGGATCTTTAGTCTCGCTTTGCTCAAGGCAATTATTTCAGGGTTTGTGATTTACAAACTGAGTTGTTTTCTCTTCAGCAAGGATCCATGGGGTTCAAGAGTATTTCACCAGAATGAAGATTCTTTGGGATGAGTTGTTGATTTTGAAGCCATTGCCATCTTGTTCTTGCGTTGCTCCATGTGCTTGTAATCCTTTCAAGAAGTTTCGAGAATTTTATGAGCGAGATTATGTTCTTCTTTTCTTGAAAGGACTTAATGAGTCGTTCGAGACTGTTAAGTCTCAGGTGCTGTTAATGGAACCTCTGTCTTCCATTAATAAGGTCTTTAATCTTGTTATTCAACAAGAAAGGAAGACTCTGTCTACTTTCCCTGTTCTTAAAACTGTTGCTATGGCTGTTAAGGGTGCTCAGAATTTTTCTAAGAAGTTTGTTAATCAGAAGAGGCCTTTGTGTACTTTTTGTGGAAAAGAGGGGCATACAGTTGATAAATATTATAAAAA
>AWWV01010015.1:0-17720 GCA_001974805.1 Corchorus capsularis | reverse complement strand
GGGGGGCGTGTGGGGGCCGGGGGTAAAACGTTCAAACCTCACAAGTTCATGAGGCAAAAAGGGCATTAAGCCTTCATGAGGCAAAAAGGGCATTAAGCCATCAAACGTGGCATGCCACATCAGCCCCGTTAGTGATGTGCAGTCACATATGTGGCACCGCATGCCACATCAGCCCCATTAGTGATGTGCAATCACATATGTGGCACCGTTAGTCACGTGTGGTGTGAAGTGATGTGCAATCACATATGTGGCACCGTTAGTCACGTGCGGTCACACCACGTCTGTTAGTCAGGGGTAATGGCGGCCCAAATTGGTAATTCAGGTGGCACAATGTCCAAAATTGAAGTTTAGAAGGCAAAATGTCCAATTGCTACAAATTCAATGGGCTGCCGAACTTTTTCTTATAAATGTGAAAAAAAAAATTGCAAAACATACATAATTATTTTTCTACGGTTAAAATATTGCAATTATATAGTATAAGCATTCGATCTTAGATTACTGAATAATGTTGTAAGCCTTCATTATATTTTGATTCACAATGCTAAACCCACCATCCAAAATGAGGTTGACCCCACTCACATAATTTGCTTCATCACTAGCCAAGTATAGAGCAGCATTTGCCACACCTTCTGCCTTGAGACTTTCCCCTTTCAAATTGCTCATTGTAGCCCACGATTCTTCAAGTTCCAAGGCCTTGGATTGATCTGGTGCAGCCATGGGAGTCGCAACAACGTAAGGCGAAACACAGTTAACCCTTATACCATATGGCCCAAGTTCGGCTGCCAAGTTCTTGGTTAGACCCAATATTCCATATTTTGAAGCCACGTAAGCATTACTTGCGAGCAGCCCTGAAATTGCAGTGCAAACACTGGCAGTGAAAAGTATGCATCCATTGCGTTGAGACATCATCACTCTAGCAGCATGTTTGGCTCCTAACATGGAACCGACCAGGTTTACCCCAACAATTTGGTCTATTTCCGACTTGGTTAAGTCCAAAATGGAAGTAATGATGCCGCCGAGGACGCCGGCGTTGTTGTACATTATGTCGAGTTTTCCATGTTTAGCAACGGTGGAGTCTACCAGGGTTCGTATATCATCTTCATTAGATACATCGCAGTGGATGAAGCAAACATTGGGTCCAAGCTCTTCGGCAAGTGCTTTTCCTTCGTTGTCTTGGATATCGGCAATGACTACCTTGGCACCATTTCCATGGAAAACTCGAGCTGCGCTTGCTCCAATTCCACTTGCCCCTCCAGTTATGATTGCCACTTTGTTTTCCAGCCTGTGATTCAAAAAAACAAGATATAAATCTAATAATAATCATCATAATCTTGATTAGATGCAGTATAGTTGCATACCAACTATAAGCAATGGAATGTTATATTTATAATTAATTTACCTTTTAAGGGTCGATGATGCCAGAAAAGAAGAAACTTTGCTCATACATTTTTTTTCCCCTTAGAAAACAGTGATATTGATCAACCAACAAATGAGAAACAGAAACCGGCCGGAGAGGCTAGAGAATGGGGCTTTTTTTGTTGGATTTAGATTGAATCTAGCTAAAACCTTAACATGCAAAGAGGAAAGGAAGAACTAGATGAAAAAAGAGAAAAATTTTGCATAAGTCGTAAGATGGTTCATTGATTCTGCATATACGAAGATAAAGGGTCTTGATATAAAGCAAAAGCTTGCACATGCTCAGCAGAATGAGCATTGACAGGTGTCAAGCATGCCTAAACAAAGAGTACTTGTCAAGCATGCATATACACAGAGTGAACAAGTTTTAAACATAATCTGACACCAAATTAAAATATAATCCTAACGTTTTTCCTCTTTATTTTTACTAGTCCTCGCTTTCACGGGGCATTGCAGGTGACTCATTCTGTTTTAAATTAAATTAAGATTAAAATCTTAAGTATATTACTAATTTTTTTACCAAGCAAAAAACATACTACTAATTTTGTTATAAAGAAGCTCATTATTAGAGCTGGTAAAATTTCACCCGAGTGTGGGTATTCCACTCGACTGCCTGAAACCAAACCTGATTCAACTCGATTCGACAAAAAAATCCGCTCAATCCAAAAACGAAATTACCTGACCCCAAATCCTTAATGGCCAGAACCCGATCAACCCGTGAGATTAATCCAAAATTACGCGAATCAGGGTTAACTATATTTATTAAATGACCCAAATTTGAAAAGACATGAACCTAAAAAATCGGAGGCTAAACCTGAAATTATTGGAACCATATGACCTGAAACCGAAAAAGATAGAAACCAAAAACCCAAATGACCTGACATATGAGCGATTCGAACCCAACTCAACCTGAAACCGAAAATTAACCGAACCCTTATAACCCAAAAATTTCCTTAGCTCAAATCCAACTCGACCAGCCCAATAGTATATACATTGGGTTTTACTATCAAAGTAACAAAAGAAAAATATTAACAAAGTAAAACAACAAATTTAAACCACAACAAGAGTTACATTTATCAAGCAAAAAATTAATTATAAGTCAAATAAAATAACGCCACGTTAGGGAAATAATAAATTTTAATCATAATATATTAAACTATCAAATAAAAAGATGTCAATCACAGCAAGTTTTTAAATTAAAATGGTAAAAATAAAATAATTATAAAATATTGAATTTAATTAAATGAAAATACAGTTTTTAAGAGAATAAAACTGTATGTTAAAACATTTTAATATCCAAATTTTTATTGAAAAATATTAAATGGTAAAAATAAAGTAATTATAAAGATATTAGATTTAATTGAATAAAAATAGAGTTTTTAGTAGAATAAAACTACAATAGTTAAGCAATGACATTTAAGAAATATGTTTGAAAAATTAATTATAAGTCAAATAAAATAACTGCACGTTAGTGATATGATAAATTTTAATCATAATACATTAAACTATCAAATAGAAAGATGTCAATCACAATAACTTTTTAAATTAAAATGGTAAAAATAAAATAATTATAAAATATTGAATTTAATTAAATGAAAATAGAGTTTTTAATAGAATAAAACTGTATATTAAAAGATTTTAATATCCAAATTTTTATTGAAAAATAGTGAAATGGTAAAAAAAAAAAGTAATTATAAAGATATTAGATTTAGTTGAATAAAAATAGAGTTTTAGTAGAATAAAACTACAATAGTTAAGCAATGACATTTAAGAAATATGTTTGAAAAATAAGGGTATAATGGGCGATTCAGAAGTTTTACAAAACTCATACTTTTATATATAGTATAAATGGTATTTATTTATTTATTAATAGAACACTGGGTGTAGTCAACTAAGCAATAATTTTATGGTTAAAATCTTAATTTGGTCCCCGAACTATTGTGAAAATCTAAAAAACGAACTCCAACTTAAAATAAGGTCAATTTAGGACCCCAACTTCTCGAATCAGCTCAATTTGGTCTAAAACGTTGGAACTGACTTAGAGTGTTCTACACGCGCCATAAATAGCGTGCGAATCAATTAAAAGGTGACACATGTCACCAAGATTCGAAAAAAAAAAAAAAAAAAAAAAAAAAAAAAAAAAAACTTGACGGTTTCTGTCAACTTAACAGCGCGTGTGAGCCAATCTCTACCGGTTGGACTTAAATGGGCGTGCTCCAAAAGTTCAAGCCTTCATTTGACCTTTGTTTTACTTGGAGCCCTTATTTGAGATTTCTCTTAAAATCCAGGCTTCTATTTGAGATTTCAGCCTAACTTTTTGAGAGAATGCTTTTGTTTTTTTTAAAAGATTTCAGGCTTTTTTACTTAAATGAGCTTGCTCCAAAAGTTCAACCTTCATTTGACCTTTGTTTTACTTGGGGCCCTGATAAGACCAAATTTAATGCTTATTTTCTATATGATTTTGCCTTGTTTTGGTACTCATAAGTATCTATTTCACCTCATATTTCTCATATTTGTGTTTTCAGGACCATTTAGAGTCATTATTTAAGATCATGAAGATTTGGAGCGATTTTGGATCAATTTGGAGAAATTACTGATTTTGGCCATTTTTAGCCTAGTGAGCCCATTTGAGCCCATCTAGCCCTGAAGGAAGCTTTGAATCATTGAAAATCCGAATTTGATTTCTCTAGACCCAGTTCGCATATCTTAATGCCCAAAGAAGAGTTTCAAGCCTAATCAGCAATTATAATGCAGTAAATAATTGATGATTGGAAAAATTCCAAATCCTAGTCAAAGAAGGATTTACAAGTGCAGTTTCGGTAGAAAAATCATATATTTTGATCCAAAGCTCAAAAAAATGCATATGATATACCATTGGAAAATTGACTTCAAGGTCTACAACTTTTCTCTTGACCTCGAGAGCTAATTCTGTTGGGAAGAATATCGATTTTGCCCTTAAAGTTTCTGGACAGATTTGACCAACTATCCTAATTGACTTGGGAATTGCTTGATCGACTTGGACTTTGCTTGGACGGGATTTGCAGCTGTAAATTGATGATGTGGAGCACTCTCATTGGCCATTGAAGATGCTAATTAATGATGATCTACTTCAACCAATCAAAACTCATTACTTGGAGACAAAGCTGATGTAAATCCTAGTTGAATTGGGACTAGAAATTAGATGTCTATCTTACCCTTTGTGCCGCCTCATCTAAGGGTTGGTATTATTTGTCGTAAAGGTAGGATGTGTCTTAGGTTTGCCTATAAATACGTAAGATTATCTTAGGATTTGTCATAATTCACAATTGTACAATTGAAGCAAGTCAATTAAGGAGAATTCTCTCCTCTTGTCGTCGACATCCTTAGGGTGTTGTACCCTTGTCGACATCTTTGTTTTGTGAGTATGTCTCTCATGATTGCTTCAATCATGAGTGAGTAGTTTTCTTTAATACTTTTCCCCTTTGAACCCTTGAGTTATTGTAGACACCGAAATTTAGTATAGACTAAGTTTAGTTTTGGTTTAAACCCAGTGATGTGGCCTAGTTAGGTTTGGGTTAAGTTTTTAGGTTGGGTTTGGGCTTTAATAATTTATTTGGGTAAGTTAAGTGAGTCAAATAATTATTTATAGCACATGTAAAATAAGTCTGTGTAGGAAATTTCCTGATAATTTCCTACCATTACTTACACCCAAAGAACCTAGATCTATATAAAGGCTCCCTTTTCCCAGATAGACAGAGAGACACACACAGACAAGTTAAAAATTATTGGCAGCCGAAAAAAAATCACAAAAAATTCATTTGTTTCCGGGATGGCTTTTGTTCTTTAGATGAAATCAAGTGGTAAAGAAAATTAAGCAATTCAAGCGGTGGAGCTTGATCACGTTGGCTTTTAAGTTTGGTAAAATTTCTTACTGGTGCTCCATATTTCCATTGTTATTTGGCCTTGTCATGTTTTAGATTTGCTTTAATTTAATGCTATTAGTCTAAGTGAGTAAGTGTCATGATTCAGATTATTTGCTTATATCCCTTTAGTCTTTGCTCATGTGATTTTCGGATAATTGGCTTGGATTTTAATGCATCTGTTTTGGATTATTTGCTTAGTTTTTAACACATATATACTATATATTATTTTTAATTACCATGGAAATTACTAAAATACCAAATTGAGGATTAATGTGATGTCACCTTTTGACTATTTTTGGTCTTTTCTCACTTTTCGGATGACTAAAAAGCCCCTCTATGAGTTTTCCCCATTCCTTTTCCTTCTACCCTTTTTTGTAATTACACATTTCCCTTTCTTAATTGTTTTTAATTAATGTTTAAGACTTTTAATTAATTGCTTCTAAACCCTAAACCCTTAATTACTTTTAATTAGTGTTTCTCTCGCTGTTTTCTTTTTTCCTCTCATCAACTCAGTTGCTGCTTCCTTTCAACTCCTCGGTGTTGATCAATCTTCAGGTTTGCCAAAAATCAAATCTTTCCATCACTCCCCTCTGTTTCACCTTCATATCTCTTTCCTTTTTCTTCTCCGTCTCTATCGCTTCAACATGGACCGTTCAATATTTTCCCCTTCTGAATTAAAACCACCATTTGTTCAATGTGAGTATTATTATCCAATTAACAGCATATTTTATTATCTCTTTGCACTTCATATTACTTACAAATAAAAACATGTTCTTGACCTTCTTAATTTTGCATGTCTAAAAAGTTAGCTTACAAAGATTTATGCCAGAGACATAATTAAAACTAATCCATTTAAATTGCATTTTTACTGCAACCTTATATAATTCAATCAATTAATCAATCAAACACCACTCTAGAACAAGAAATGTTCTTGGCCTTTATACAATTGATTATATTAATATCCTTATTCAATCAGTTAATCAAGCACCACTCTAAAATAAAGAATGCCCGTAGCGCCAGCGCGGGCTAATATAACTTGTGAAATATAAAAATTATATCATTATCATCTGAACGGGTCGGGCTTGGGCTTTAACAGTCAAAACCAAGCCCAACCTGTTTTCTAAACGGGCTTAAATTTTTTTTCTAAGCCCATCCAACAAGTTTCATATTTATTCCAAACCCTCCCAAATATCAGCGGGCTTACAGGTTTGGACAGGCGGTCCGACCCTTGGACAGCTCTACCCGTCATATTGAGTATCATGGTAAACAATTGTTAAACTCATAATAAAAAGAAAAAAAAAAGAGAGGCAAAACAGAGGAGCGATTATCAGGTAAGAATAATGACAATATAAATTGGGTAAATTACATATTTGGTCACCTAACTTTTAGGTGGTTTCTGTTTTGATCACGTATCTATGAAAAATCATAATTTGGTCACCAAAGTTTGTCAAATTGCTTTTTTTGGTCACCCAACCGTTAAATGCTAAAGGATGGATGACGTGGCCGTTATCCTCTAACATGGGCCATGTAAGATGACACGTGGCAATATTCACGTGGTTTTTTTCAAATTAAGAAAATAGATTAAAATTAAATATAGATTTTCTTATAACTAAAGAAAAAAACTAACCAAAAATTTTTTGGGGGGAAAACAGCGCCGTCATCAAGCATAATGGGTTTTAGGGGAGGGTTTTCTCTTTAACTGTAAATCTAGGTTTTCTAATCTGGGTTTTAAGAATACTTCTCGTTTTTTGCTTTTTCTTATTTGGATCAACCGATCAAGATTGGATTTAAGAGTGAAATTGATTCAAGATTTCGACAATAAACCGAATGAGACTTCGCTTACGAGGGGCACCTCACTACAAGATTACGCTAAAATAGGGGCGTTTATTTAGCGGCGTCTAACCAAACGCCGCTATATGATTTTCTGAAATTGAAGATAGCGGCGTCTATATATCAGACGCCGCTATTTAGTGGCGTTTAAATAAGAAGACGCCACCATATTAATATGTGGAGTGAGAGATTTTTTTTTCATTTTTTGGAGGGAATTTCTGAAATTGAAATTGAAGATAGCGGCGTCGGCGTCTAATATATAGACGCCGCTATTTAGTGGCGTTTAAATAAGAAGACGCCGCCATATTAATATGTGGAGGGAGAGATTTTTTTTCCCTTTTTTTGGAGGGAAAAATTCCCTCCCCTAAAACAAAGAAAAATTTACAATTACACGGCTATAAAATATAGCGGTGTGTAAGTGCAAGACGCCGCGAAATAGCGGCGTCTTCTTTTTCAAACGCCGCTATTTTAATATATGGAGGGAGAGATTTTTTTTTCCTTTTTGTTGGAGGGAAAAATTCCCTCCTCTGAAACAAAGTAAATTTTACAATTACACGCCTATAATATATAGCGGCGTCTTTGCTGTAGGCGCCGCTAAATAGTGGCTTCTTGTGTTAAGACGCCACTATTTAGCGGCGTCTGTTTTGTAAGACGCCACTATCTTCAAAAATGTATTTCGCCAAAACGACGTCGTTTTGGGTTGTTCAGACAGCTTTTTTGGCCAAGTCGAGAACAACCTTCTTCATTCTACAAATTCCGGGAAAAAATGATCCGATTCTCTAGAAAATAAAAAAGGGAAATCCGTCCATTTTAGCTACCTCTTGCTTAATCAAGCATAAACCCCATATTATTGATTCTTTTTCTATCCAATCTTATGGGTTTTCTTCATTCTTCATAGTCTAATCTAATTGTGGAGAAGAAAAGAGAAGACAAAGCTCAAACTTCATTCTTCATACCATTCGGGTTTGTCTTTTTCCTTTAGTTGTTTGATTTTTGTTGAATTTTGTGGAATTTTGGTGTTTGTTTTATGTCTAACTTGGTATAATTTACAATTTTACAATGAGAAACTAATGATATTACCATGAACTTAGAAATTTAGAGACACCATGAATATTTGTGTTGTTATGTCATATATAATGTTTTAGGTTGTTGTAGAATATAATTATTTCCTATTTATCCAAGTTTGTTTGATGATGTTGTTTAGCTTTATGCATTAGCTTTGAATGCCATGTATTGATTTATGCTTTTGTTCAATGACATCCATGTATTTATCCAATTAGAAACACATGATTTATGTTTTTATTAAATGTAAATTTGGTGTTTTTTTGAACACTTTGCCTTTGTAATTTATTAGGATAAAATAAAGGTGCAATGGACAAGAGTTGGATGCAAAAGGACAGGTGTGATCCTATTTATGAAGCAGGGTTAGAACAGTTCCTTGATTTTGCTTTTGAGAAAGAAAGTCGAGGTCTCGAAATAGTGTGCCCATGTGCTAAGTGTAAAAACAGGAATTGGCATCAAAGAGACATTGTCCGAGAACATTTAATTGTTGATGGCTTTGTAAGAGGTTATAAGGAGTTCGTTTGCCATGGTGAGGATTTGCCTACTAGAAATTCAAGTATGCCGGCCACTTCTCCCACGGCTAGTTCAAGTTTAGGAGGTGACATCTTACGAGATGACGTGAGGGGGATTGTTGCGTGATGCTTTTAAATGCATGACCGACAATCTTGCCATGAATCTGATCAAGTTGGAAGTGATGCAAATGTAGGTGATTTAAACGAAGATACAAGGGACGAAGAACCTACTATAGAGGCTACAAACTTTATAAGTTACTTGAAAGCATGAATGAGCCACTTTACCCGGATTCCCAAGTTTCAAAGTTGTCCTTTTCAATAAAGCTCTTGCACTTGAAATGCTTGTCTGGTATGACGGGAAAAGCTTTAAATTTGGTTTTAGAGTTGTTGTGAGATGTATTTCCATTTGCAACAATTCCTTCTTCTCTTTATGAGTTAAAAAAATCATTGGTGATTTGGGGTTTTCGTATAAGAAAAATGATAGTTATCCCCAAGATTGTATGTTGTATTGGGAGATAGAGAAAATCAAGAGTCTTGCCATGTCTGTGGAAGTTCCCGGTGGTTACAACCCAACTCTTGTGAATCTTTGAATAGGGAGGATGTTGTTGCGAAGCGGGGGAAATTGAGCCCTGCAAAGGTATTGCGGTGTTTTCCATTAATCCCAAGGCTGCAAAGGCTTTTCATGTCCTCTAAGACTTCGGAGTCTATGACATGGCATACCGATGGGCGTTCCAATGATGGAAATTTGAGGCATCCAGCAGATTCGTTAGCATGGAAGGATTTTGATTCTAGGTATCCATATTTTGCTTTGGAACCTAGAAATGTTCACCTTGGACTTGCATCTGATGGGTTTAATCCGTTTAAGACAATGAGTAGTACTTACAGTACATGGCCAGTCGTCTTAATTCCTTACAATCAAGCACCTTGGATCAGTACGAAGCAATCTTCTTTCATCTTGTCTATGATAATTCCAGGGGAGAAAGCTCCGGGGGATGACATCGATGTGTATTTACAACCTCTCATTGAAGAGTTGAAGCAATTATGGGATGTAGTCCTTACTTACGATGCAGCACGAAAACAGAATTTTCACCTCCGTGCTGCACTATTGTGGACCGTGAATGACTTCCCTGCTTATGTTAATTTATCCGGATGGAGTATTAAAGGTCGTGTGTGATAACATCCTCGGCACCGTTCTTGACATGGATGGGAAATCAAAGGATGATCTAAATAGTCGTCTTGACTTAGTTGAGATGGGCATCCGACCTGATCTTCATCCCCAATTGGATCAGAATGGAAAGAGAAGCATTCCTCCAGCCGTATATGCTATGTCTAAAAAGGAGAAGGAGATTTTCTGTTAAGTTTTGAAGGACATCAAGGTTCCAGATGGTTTTTCCTCAAATATATCAAGATGTGTGAATGTCAGTGACCGGAAACTATATAATTTGAAGTCACATGATTGTCATGTCTTAATGCATGACTTACTTCCAATAGCCTTACGGTCATCAATGCCAAAGAGAGTGACTACAATCATAATTGAGCTTTGTAACATATTCAAAGCTCTCTGTGCTAAGGTTCTCATGGTAGATGAGCTGGACAAACTTCAAGAATGCGCCGCCTTGGCTTTATGCAATCTAGAGAAGGTGTTTCCTCCTAGCTTTTTCACTATAATGGTGCATTTGGTTATTCACTTGCCATTACAAGCAAAACTTGGTGGACCGGTTTCTCCTAGGTGGATGTATCCGATAGAAAGGTACTACTTCAATTTCCAGAAAAGCAAGTTATTTATTTTCAATATGGTGGAAAAGATTTAACTTGTACTATTGTTTTCGTAGGTTCTTAGGTAAGTTGGGTGCCTACGTGCTAAACAAACGGTTTCCGGAAGGTTCAATTGCCGAAGGTTACTTAGCAGAGGAATGCATGACATTCTGTTCTAGATATCTTGAAGGGATCGAAACTCGATTTAATAGACCATCAAGAAATCCTGCCTGCTCAGAAAATGATAATGGCGTTCCTTATTTATTCGAAAGTGGTGGTGAAAAAATTGGCGGGTTTGAGTATGTCAAGTTAGATCATATATCAAGGACCCAAGCACATCGATACGTTCTTTTCCACCATGATGCGATTGACCCATTTAGAAGGTTAGTATAAAACATTCAATAGCATAAACATATGCTTTTACATCTTAGTAATAATTAAGTTTCTTTTTAAGTTTAGAAACTACTAGAGAAGCTTGGCCATCAACAACCGTTCTCGACGACCTAACCAACGTGATGTTGATAAGTCATTCACAAAGACGTTTCTTGATTGGTTACTGCAACAGGTAAGTTGATTACCTTGCTCAATATTATTATGTTACTTAAAATGGGTTGTATCTAAGTTACTTATATATGGATTACCTTCAGGTTAACGATGGGCTTCAAGTTTCTGAAGAAGTTGGAATTCTTGCTCGAGGTCCAAAGGAGATTGTGAAAAGATACAAGGCATATTCCATCAATGGATATCGGTTTAAGGTCAAACAATTTGAGAGCAAGGGCCGAACGCAAAATTCTGGAGTAGTTGTCACTTCATCAACAACAAGTTATGCTAGTTCTCGAGATTTGAACCCTTTAGAAGGAAACCTTGACTATTATGGAGTGCTTAATGATATCATTGAGTTAGATTATGCTGAAAAGTATAGGGTTGTCCTGTTTCGATGTCAGTGGGCTGATGTGAATAGTTCTAGAGGTGTTAGGAAAGATGAGTTTGGGTTTACTCTAGTCAATTTTGATCAGCTCATTCATACCAGTGATCATGTTGTTGATGACCCTTATGTTTTCTCATCTCAAGTTAAACAAGTTTTCTACTCGCAAGATCCAATCGAACGAGCTTGGCATGTTGTTGTTCACAATACACCTCGAGATAATTTTGACATGGGTGGGGAATCCTCCAATGAGCCACGAACGGAGTTTTTTCCATCCAATCTAATGGTTGACGAATCCGATATGCAATGGATTCGACATGATGTTGAGTTAGATGAATAAAATGGTGATTTTTTAAGTGTTTTGTCTGTTCCTATTTTGCAAATTCAACTTATACTTTATTGTGTTTATGTAGCATATAAATTCCATTTGGATGTATATATATGTAATTCATTTGTATTGGTAATTAAGTTGAGTTCTTATTAAAATTTGATTTAATTTTAGATATTAAATTGTCATTATAAACATTGCAATGGTTAGTGCCCCTAAAAATTCTGTTGAGTATTGCAAAAAATTATGGTGCCACATCTGTGGAAAATACAGCAAATGGCGGCGTCTTTTGAATAAAACGCCGCTATTTAGCGGCGCCTATTGAATCAAACGCCGCTAAGTTCAAGTCTCAAAGTTTTGTCCGTCCTGGTCATGCACATGACTTGTGTTGGTCATGTGCATGACTTACTCAGGTGCAAGAAGGCTAAAACGCCTTTAGAGGTCATGGGCATGACCTTCTGTTGGTCATGTGCATGACTTACTCAGGTGCAAGAAGGCTAAAACGCATATGGATGTCATGGGCATGACCTTCTGTTGATCATGTGCATGACTTCCTCAGGTGCAAGAAGGCTAAAACGCATATGGAGGTCATGGGTATGACCTGCTCTGGTCATGCGCATGACTTGCTCAGGGTCCTTTTCTTCATTCATCCTTGTATCCTTTGGCTTGCTTGTTGCTTTCCTTCCATGTTTGATCCCTTGCTCAGGCTCCTTTATTGCCATTGTTAGAACACAATAACAATGATTGTTAAGAGTTCACAAAAGAGATTCAAATTATCACTAAATACAATGATTGTTAAGAGTTCACAAAAGAGATTCCATACCATCACTAAATACAATGATTGTTAAGAGTTCACAAAAGAGATTCCATACCATCACTAAATACACTGATTGTTAAGAGTTCACAAAAGAGATTCCATACCATCACTAAATACAATGATTGTTAAGAGTTCACAAAAGAGATTCATATTATTGAGAATTAAACTACTAATGCAAGCTGCTACTCCTAAATGCATGCAACATAAAAATAAATGCAAATGGTGCTCATGGTCATGGAGAAGGTGGTTGTTGCTGCTGATTTGCAACCAACTGGTCAAGTGTCCCCTGCATATGATCAACTTTGACTCCGAGGGCGTTAACTGACGCAATGAGGTTCATCAACAACTCACGGTCTGAAAGCTCTTCTGCATTGGCTGCTGCAGGTGCAATCACTTGGTTTTCTTCCTCTTCTTCTTCAGATTCTACCCATTCTTCATCAGAGTCATCCAATTCTTGTTCATCAACTCTAAAGGGGTTGATCCACACAACATCCCTCCTTATGAACTTAAGAGATGTAAGGGTTTCTTTTCGCAACACATGTTTTTTCTCATTAGTACACAACTTTGTATCATTGGCATTGATTGCATGTGCCTTTTGAAGAAAGCGGCTAATCAAGATCGGAAACCCCAATGTCTTCTCCGCATGGTATGTGTTAACCATATCCCTCATGGCTGCAATGATGGTTGGTGCTAATGGAATCCCCTGAATGTTGCTCCCTAGTCCGAAAAACATCTTGTCCATGATGTAGAGATCAGAGACTCGCAAGATGTTCTTAGCCTTGCGAGGCTGCACATTGAAGTTCAGCAAATAAGCCACCAATCTAGGAGATATTATATGACGACCATTCTAGGTATTCCACTAAAACCATAATCTATTTGACTTCCAATTTTCTATATTTTTTTTTTATAATTTACTAACTCATTTTTAATGATAGTTGATGACAATGGAGTGGAAAAAACCCTACAAACAAATTTGAATAAACTCTGGACCGAAAGGCCTCCCTACAAAGTTATTGTTAAAGGCAATGAATTGGACCAACCTGTTGGAGGGGAAAGTAAACTCCTTGCAGGATTTTTAGGGAAGTTGGGTCGGGATCAAGTATATCTTCCAATGAGTCCACAGCCATGGAATATCATTTCTCGTGATATCAAAGATAGAGCGGTCGAGTATGTTAAGGTATAGTTTTATTTTTCATTTTTCCGAATAGAGTTCTAACTTGTGTTTGTGTTCCATATTTGAATTCAAAGTGTAATTGTTTTGTATGTTTGATTTTTTTTGCATTTTTGTTTATGTTTTCAGACTAGATTTCGCTTTGACTGTGAGACACACCCATGGCTAGAAATGAATATGGGAAAAAAGTGGAGGGACTACAAGCATAAATTGAAGAAAAGTTTCTATAGAGATACACTTCCTACGACGAAAGATGCACGAGATCCAAAGATACCTGCTGCCCTTTTTAACCCCATGGCAGAATATTGGCACTCAACAAAGGGAAAGGTAAATCTTATTACTATTTAAATTTGTAGAAAAAGTGCATTCTTGTTGGTACATTATTATTGTTGGTATATTAACATTATGCATTTTTGTTAATAGAAAAGGGCCAAAGTAGGAAAAGCGAGCCGAAAATGTCAACATAATCTTCACACGTCAGGCTCAAAAAGCTTTGCGAGACTGAGAGATGAGATGGTAAGTAATTTACCTTGCTGCGTTTTTAAAGAATCCAGATGGTTAAATCTTGGTTGTTAACCCTAAACTTTTGTTCTTAAATTTAAACAAGTTGAACAAATTGTTTTCTCCTATGACATGCAAATTCTCAATGGATTTCTTTATAGAGTAAAAAAGGAGAAGATGTTGGGCGTCTTAATATCTACAAGAAGACACATACAAGAAAAAATGGAGCACCCGTAAACGAAAAGGCCGAGGAAGTTATGGTGAGTTTTCCAATTCTAAATGAAGCAATTGTGGTCATTTAATGTGTATTATTTATCTTTGCAAGTGGCTCTAACATGTGGTTATTTTTAATTGTTATTATAGAAAAGGATAGCAGAGTTGGAGACAGCCACATCTACGGAGGATACACAGAATTTGTCAAAGGATGAAGTTGAAAGCAAAATTTTGGTTGAGGTGTTAGGGGAAGAACAACCTGGCCGAATCAGATGTCTTGGATTGGGGGTCACACCAAAAGACATCTTTAAAGACAAAGCTCATATGTTTACGGCCTATTCAAAGGGAAATTCTTCATCAGAGGTTCAGTAGCTAAGAGAAGAAATTCAGGTTCAAAATTTAAATTGCATTGCTTTCTAATTTGATGAAAACTAAATATTACAATATTGGACTGTTTATCTCATTTTGATTGGATATGGGCTGTTTTTGTCGTTTTAAATGGCTTTTGTGTGCAGCGAAGGGAATTAGAAAACCAACAAAAGATTGAGACGAGCGGAGAGAGAGAAGCTTGATCGTTTGACTGCTGAAATGCTCGAATTTCCTCCAAACTAGATAAGCTCATTATGATTGTTGCACAAAAATTCCCTGATTCTATAGATGTTGTGACGTAGAGTTCGCCACAGGTAATCACATTTCCATTTTCATAATTGATCAAATTTAATATATGTAAAAGTCTTTGACCCTAAACTGATTTTCTAATTAGGTGCTATAACTCTGATTTTTTTTAGTAGGGCACTCAAAATCCTAATACTAGTGGTGGTGGCGATGACGATGGCAATGGTGATGGTGGTAATTTTTTTGTCAATACTTCAATTTCCAGTGCAGAATCACGCTGTGGTAAACAAGTAGATACAATATGATTCTTTTGATTCCTTAAATTCCTTTAATCATGTGTGGTTGATGTAACACTGGAACAATAGAGATTTTTTAGTGAGATTGTGTATAGAACAATTTTTATATATATGCTACTTTGAATACCATTTGGATGTAATGCAATGAACTTCCTTTGGTAATTAAGTGTAATTCTTAAAAATATTCGTTTCAATTATAGTTTCTGATATTTTATATTTTGTGCTATTATCGGATAGAAATAACTCTCATTTACCCTAAATTTTCCTATAAAGAAAAGGCATAATTTGGGCTGTGCATGAAAAGAAAACGCTCTCTTTTAGCGGCGTCTAAAGAACAAGACGTCCTTACTTAGTGGCGTCTAAATATCCAAACGCCGCACCATAGTGGCGTCTGGACGCCGTTATAAGCAAATTAAGAAATTTTTTTGAAAAAAAATTATATAAGTAGCGGCGTCTAGACGCCGCTAAAATAGTAGCGTCTAGACGCCTCTAAAAATAGTGGCGTCTAGACGCCGCTAAAGTAGTGGCGTCTTGACGTCGCTAAAATAGTGGCGTCCTGAAGTCCTGACGCCGCTAAAATAGTGGCGTCTAGACGCCGCTATATGCAAATTAAGAATTTTTTTTTTGAAATTATACAGATAGCGGCGTCTGGACGCCTCTATTTGGCGGCGTTTAGACGCCGCTAAGTATTGTTTTTGAAAAAATTTATGATTTCGGAAAATGGGATGATGGCGTCTATACGCCACTAAATAGCGGCGTCTTGGCCGCAGACGACGCAAAATAACGGTATTTTTTATAACAGCACTCTTGACGGCACCTTTCCAGACGTCATTATTTAATATAGCGGCGTTTTTAAACGCCGCTATATGTAAAAAAAAACGCCGCTATTTCACTGTTTTTCTGTAGTGCCTCCTCCTATCTATGGTATGAAACCTAAGGCTATGTTTGGTAGTGGAGAACATTCTCCATTTTCCATCTCCAAAAATATCAAAGAAATAGGTATTGACACATGTGTCAATGAAAACAAGTATATTTTTGGAGAATGGAGATGACAATGGAGAGGGAAATGAAGAACATGTTTATTTTATTTTGAGATTTTCACTCCATTGCCATCTCCATTCTCTAAAAATGTGTTTGTTTGCATTGACACATGTGGTACTACCTATTTTCTTTGATATTTTTGGAGATGAAAAATGGAGAATGTTCGAACATAGCCTAAATTCTTCCTTTTCTATTTTGTTTGAAATCGCTTTTGCCGTTGCCTTTTATAATTTCAATTATGAGGGAGCCATTTTTATATGCACCCATTTTGTGATTTTATTCTTGTATTTTCTTGTTCGATGGAGACAAGTGGAGCCATGGTTCATATGTGGGCTTGCCAATTGCTATATTTTGTTTAGGATTTTTCTAAGCATTTTATTATGCTGCTACTATGGTCTTAAGTTGACTTTAAATTTTGGTATAGAATTACAGATGCACTTTTTTCAGTTTTTGTTGACAAACTTTTGAGCTATTATAAATTGCTCTATTGGTTTTATGTTTACCAGGTTCGACTGGATATATTTTATTAGAATGGTATTATTATGGAACAATTATGCTATAGGTTTTCTCTAATTACCAGTATGATTTGGGCCTAATTTCATTTTTTAAAATTCCCAGAAAGTTTCTTCCTTTCCATGCTTAACTTTTCCTTCGATTTGCATCTTACTTTCGTTTTAATTGATTAAGAAAAAAATAATTTTCCCTCTTAAAAGTAATTGGCTTCTTTCTAATTATTCTTTTATTAATTTTTTTCAAAAAAAAAATACCACGTGGCATCTAGATGACGTGGCCATCCAACGTGGCCATCCAACATGGCATATGTCAGAGGACTTTAACGGACACGTCATGTCATCCATCTATTAGCCTTTATCGGGGTTAGGTGACTGAAAAAAGCAATTTGACAAACTTTGGTGACCAAATTGTGATTTTTCATAGATTGATGACCAAAACAGAAACCACCTAAAGTTAGGTGACCAAATATGTAATTTACCCTAAATTATAAAGACATGTCAAATTATAACATATATTAATTGATATTTTAATTAAGCGCTGAAGATAACCATAACATTAATATCTATTTCAGTTCAATCTCAACAACATATAACCATACAACAGTTATAGAAACAGAATGCCTCTTGCTTATAGTCAGAATGGAAAGCCGATCTGACTACTTCAATCAACCCTAGGGCGAGCATGACGCCTTTCTTTAGTTTTGATCATTCCAAGAAACAAATAGCATCATTGTTCTACTGACAAAAACTTGACCTCATTATTCATCTCTCAGTTTATCACTTATCACCTAAGAAATGACTTTACCCCCTTAAAATAATTTAAT
>AWWV01010014.1:0-33160 GCA_001974805.1 Corchorus capsularis | reverse complement strand
GACCTAAATTTCAAATGATTCTCATATTTTAGTACTACTTAGTCATTTACTGATTCTATCTTAATCGATTTAACGCTTCAGTTTTTTTTATATTTGTCCGATTACGGTGTCTATTAAAAGGTAATTTCATGATCTGCAACTTTCATTAATGATTCAAAAGTCAATTTTTATGTTTCAATTAAAAAAAATGCTTCTCAAATTTGGCGGTTTCGATTGTCGGTCTATTTAATAGCATATAATTTTGGATCCACATGTCTGATTAAAGTTATTCAAGTGTTGGTTAAAAGGTTAGTGCATGATCTACGATTTTCATGATAGACTCGAAAGCTAAATTTGATCTACGAGTTTCATGAATGGTTCGAAAGGGATTTTTATGTTTCGAGATCTCCATCAACAAACATTTTCTTTTTTGAATTATTTATCAAATGACCCTCACACTTTTTTACTTTATACTATTTTATCCTTTACAAATTCTATCTTATTTGATTTAAAGCTTTAGCTTTTTTTTTCCTATTTATCCAATTAAGGTAATTCATGTGTCTATTAAAAGGTAATTTCATGATCTACAACTACAACTTTCACTAAAACTCAAAAGCTAATTTTTATGTTTCAATTCTAAAAAAGACTTCCGATATTCTGTGGTTTCGATTATCCAATTAACAAAGATCCATAAAAATCTCTTCATAAAATTTTCGACCCCACAACATAGCGCGGGTCGTATACCTAGCGATTATTATTCTTAGTCTTCTTGGATTAATTCAATTAGTACTCCTTTAGTCTTTGGACGTTCATGGTTTTGATTAATATTTGTTCCTGTTGGTGTACCATGGAAATTTAACTTGTCTACTAAATAGTTCTCACTTCAAATAATTATCAGTTCAAAATTGTTTAATGTCTCAGAACTCATTTCAAAAATCAAAATTGTTTTCTTATCAAAATATCAAAACTTTACGCCTGGCCCGCAAGAGTATAAACTGTGAACGGCAAAATAACATGCATTAGATTAGGTTAGATAAATCCATCAAATTCTGTCAATCTTGTGGGGAAATAAAATAACATTAAATAAGGAATGTTTTCTAAATCTTGTCAAATTATGGGAGATTTAGAAGATATTTAAAAGGGAAATAAAATAAATAACATTAAATAAGATTATGGAAAATTCAATTATAAAAATAATAAATAAACAAATAAATAAATACTAGGTTTTGCCAATATGTGGTAATGTGGGAAACCATTAAATAAAAAGAATCAAATCAAAATGGTTTTTAATATAGTAAATTAAATCTTTTTCTTCAAAAGTCTTGCCAAACTTTTGGGAGATTATATATAAAAATGATAATAATAAAAAAATTAATTGATATAAGTTAAAATGGATGTTTAATTAGTCTTGCCAACCTGTGGGAGACTGTATATAAAAATAATAATAATAATTAAAATCAACTGAATTGTTAATGAAGTATATCTAAATAAAGGTAATAATTTAAAATTCCGAAGACGGAGTCTCTTCGAGAAATTTAAAATTTCTTGAATACTTTTGAGGATAATTGTCTAAAATTTTTGTCAAAATGTGAGGAAATTGAAGACAATTTAATTAAATGGAAAAATCAAACAATAATGAATTTAAAGGATTAAAAATAATAATTAAGGCTAAAAGGTTAATGTTTAGTTAAAATGAGACTGTCTATTTGACAGGCGTTGTAGGGGTGTAAATACCTTCTCTAAACGTAATCGAACTCCCGAACCCAAAATTTGGTAACAAAGACTAATGTTTAATCATTATTAATGAACTTAATTCAAGATTAAGAACACATTAAAATGGTTGATCAAATTTAGGTGGCCAATCACACCTAGATAAAAAAAGATTTGTGGCGACTCCTTTTCAATGCGTCTAGCGCTCAAGTCTCGCGATTTGCACGTTATGACAATTTGGCGACTCCTCTGAGGACATTCGAGAGTCAGGCCATGAACAATTAAACATTAACCAAAAGCCTTAATAAAATTACTTAAAATCCTCAAAATTTATTTTGTTTGTTGTGCATTCATGTTGCATTTGCATAAGTGTTGTTGTCCTTGATAGAGGAAGTGGAGTACCTATACTCTCGTGAGGTTGTACCTCCCCAATAGTTAGGGAATCACTACCACTCAAATTGAACCCTTTTCGTTTGTAGCCTGTGATGGGTGAGAAATAGAGGTGCCTTGTAAAAGGAAAAATTTTGGAACCTTTAGGATAAACCAAACCATGCATATCGAAAAATCGAGGCAACCTTAGGTAGAGCCATACCTGGCGGTAGTACCCTTATTAGGAACATGTCATTGTCATTCTTTGTTGTTGTGTTGCTTTATTATCAATTAACTCTATTTTTTCTCTCATTTCATCTCATGAATTTGCATCATGTAGGTTGCATAAGCGATATTTGCTATTTTTCATGCTATGATAATGGCAAAGTTTGCGCTCGATGAAAGTTTTTTAAGATTAATGTCATTAAATGAGTTAATTTTGAGAAATTTTCTTCCATGATCATACATTTCTTTCAAAATGCATACATGTTGCATAAACATACATTTAGTAAAACATTCTTTCATAGCAATCATTGTCAAAAAAAGAGAGATTTGATGATAAAGTGTGTAATTGTCAAGTCTCGAAATTTATTAAATTTCACTTAAAATTAATGTCATTAAGTGAGTTAATTTTAAGGATGTTTCCAAATGCATAATTGCAAGTATCCTGATGACTACTTTATGGTACTTAACAAGGGGTTCCAAGATAGCTCAAGAACAACATCAACATCCCTACAACACTCGGTCCAAAGCAAGAACAATGACAGAAGAGCGTGAAGCCGCACTTCAAGCTGAAATTCAGGGACTTAAGAAAAATCAAGGAGAAATGAAAGAACACTTGGATAGAACAAAGAATCAGATGGATAGGATGATGGGAATGATGGAATCTTTGACTCAGCTAATGAAAGGGAAGGCTAAACCGGAGGAACAAAATCCTGTCTCAGAAGGACAAAAGATGGTTGGACTTGGAATGGATGATGGACCATCGAATGCAACATAAACAACTGTCTCACCAACAACTCAGACCTTACCAACCTCATCCCCACAGTCCCTTTTTCCTCCACAAACCTATTCTCCCTACCTCTATCCATCATATCTGCTACCTTATATTACCCAAGACAGTGGTGCTTTCAAACCACGACCCCCTACTGATACATCCTTCATGTCTGACCCAAACACAATGGCAATCAAACCCATTGAGAGCCCTATCACTGCAAAATCCAAGAAGGATACATCTGAGGATAACAAACGCTTGTTCAATATGCTGGAAGAAAGGATCAAGGGTTTGGAAGGCCCCTATGGCTATTATGATGTGATGGATGCATCAGAGTTATCTTTAGTCTCAGGTTTGGTGGTACCTGAGAAGTTTAAAGTTCCAGAGTTGGAAAAGTTTGATGGAACTAAGAACCCACAGAATCATTTGAGGAGCTATGCGAGGAAAATGCATCCTTACACACAAGACGATAAACTTCTCATTCACTGCTTTCAGTTTAGTTTGACTGATTCTATATCTGTATGGTATAACCAGCTAGACCCAAATAAGATCAATTCTTGGGCTGACCTTGCCAAGGCTTTTATGACCCAATATAGGTACATGTTGGACCTAGCTCCAACTCGTGAATCTCTTAGGAATATGGAGAGGAAGCCTAGTGAGACTTGGAAGGAATATGCACAGAGGTGGAGAGAAGCTGCTTCTCAGGTTCAAACCTCTATTCCAGAACAAGAATTAACCTCATTATTCTTACAGACTTTGAAGACCATCTTCTTTAAGAAGTTGTTCCACTTCAAAAAAATTTGCTGAAGTAGTTATGGCTGGTGAGATGTTAGAATCTGGTTTGAAATCAGGAAAGATCGATGGTGGAGAGGCTGCTGGATTTAAAAAGGGACAAGGTAATAAGAAGAAGGAAACTGAAGTCAATGTTGCAAGCCAAGAGGGATATCAACCTAAAAGCTCATACGGACCTTATTATCCACCACCAAACTATAGTCACCCATACCAATACCCCGCCAACTATTAGCAACCATCAAACACCTATCAATACCCTTACCTTTCTGCCAACAATGTTACCAGTGGGGCATCATTCATGCCCAAATCTTCTGCAATTCAACCAAGTGCACCATCACCATCCCTAACAGCTAAGGAAAGAACACCCATTGAGCCAATTCCCTATACTTACACTGAGTTGCTGCCACAACTCCTGTAACAAAGGTTGGTCAAACTCATTCAAAACACCAATACATGGCAGCCTCCATATCCAAAATGGTATGATGTGAATGCCTATTGTGACTTTCATTCTGGAACTCAGGGGCACTCAACAGAGAATTGCAAAAAGCTGAAATATGTGGTTCAAGATTTGGTCAAAAGTGGTAAGCTTAGCTTCTCGAAGGAGAAAAGTTAAAGTTTGGGGCACATGACTTTATGGGAACTAAATAATGGTTGGAGAATTTATGAGCATTTTAGTTTCCTCAGACTCAGTATTGATGAGTTTGCATTTAGATTTCCTTTTCTGTCAGTGTAATAAACTTTTGTTTAAGAGTATTGGCTGAATACTTTTATGGTTACCAGTTTTCCAATGTTCAAATTTTATCATTAGTCATGAAATAAAATGCATTGCAAGTTCCCACATTCGTTCATCCATTCTTTATATTATTTATATATTTTTCCTTATTGCTTCTTAGATTGATTGATAATGAATACAAAGATGATTTGCCCTATAAGGAAATTTGATGAAATGATGAATTTGGATTCTGATGAGAATCTAAACAAAGTAAAAATTGCGCTTGGAGACTGTTGAAATCTTTGTTGGATTTGTCAAAAGAAATGTGATTGAGACTGGAGCATGCTTGTTTACAAGTTGCCCAACAAGCTAGAATGTGAAAAATTGCAAAAAAAAAAAATTGCAGCGTCATGTGCTTGCACAGATTTTAAGGATTTTCAAAATAAAAGATGTTTTTCAAAAAAGATTTTCAAAAAACTGCTTTCAAACAATGACTTTCAAAAAGGTTTTGAGTTTTCAAAAGATCGCCTTTCATCAAAATATGATCTGAAATGATAAATGGCCTTCTTTCTTATTCCTCCGCTTGTAGAAAATTATCCATTGTTGTCCCCTTTGAGCCTTGTAGATTTTCTTTCGAATCAACCCTGATCAAGGATCACCCTCCACACTAGAGGTAAGGAAAGAAAAGATTGTCACAAATTGGAAAAAGATGCCCAAGCAAGTCAATAGGGTTGATGTGAATAGAAAGAAAAAGAAAGTAGAAGAAGAGGAAGGAAGAAAAAATGAGAAGAAAGATTGTTCTTGAATCCATCAAAAAAACAGAAAAAGAAGAAAGAATGCGAAGTTCAATAAAAAGAAGAAGTTTGGGAATAGAAGAAAGTGTTCAAATGAAAATGGACATCGAAATTGAAAGAATTGTGATCCTTGAATCAAATCACCTTCAAACACATTTTTGAGCCTTCTAATCCTTTCTTTGGCAACCTTAACCCAAGCCTACGTTACGTGCCTAGTAAAGTCCATCTTTGATCAGATCTGGATATTAGAAGTGAGGGAACTATTTTCAAAAGAAAAATTATTTTTCAAAAGGGCTTTTAGAAAATTAGTTTTAAAAAAAGTTTTTCAAATGAAGGTGCATGGTGAAGCAATCTAAAGAAAAAAGAGAAAGAAAAAAAATCTAAAGGAAAAGGTTCAAATTGAAAACCTGAAAAGGCGGTTTGAATATACTTGGGCACTTGATATGAAACTTGGAAAGGCAACTCGAGTCATGTTTGGAGAGGCATAGTCAATGGAATTGTATTTGAACATTTCTTAATATGAGAAGTTAATCCAGAACCATCAATTGAGTTCGGAATACCGATGGATGAATTGGAGGAAAGATTTGGGGCATCAATCATTTTCAGAGTATTTATTGTCATGAAGTCTCTTCTTTCTATTTCAAAAAGTAATTTTTTGTATATGGATTGATCATTTCACTTAATCTTCCTTTATTATATATATATGTATTTCACTATTATTCTCTGGGAACTTGTATGTTGCATTGCATTTCATCACAAATAATAAAGACTGAACATTTCAAAGATGATCATAAAGGGCATTCAATGTTCACTCAAAAATACATGAAGGGATCAAAATGGATGATACAAACTTGATTCGATCATGGGGGCATATAGAAAGATGACTGAGGTCTCCGACTTGAACTGATCAGGGGGCATGAGACAAATTTCTCATTAAAATGTTGAAAATTGAGAATTGTTGCCTATTTGGATTGATAAGGGGGGCATGTTGCTGGAAAGCTTGCCACTGAACTAGCCAATGACCATATTCAAAATTGAGTTATACTCATCATAGTCAAAGAAGATAAGGATCACAAGGGGCATCTTGGAACCTTTTGAAACCATGCATATTCATCAGCATGCATGCAATGCATCTCATAATCATAATCATCAACATTTACATCCATCAAAAGCACTTAATAGTTTCAAAACTGTGTCAAAGGCTTCCTTAAAAAACTTCAAAATCTGAGCTTGAGCATGTTGTAAATTTCTCCCCTCATTTGAGGTTGCTTGTTATTCAAAACCTCAAAATCCTTTTTCATGAAATTCAGTCTCATCAAAACCTAGTTCAAGATTTATGTTTAGGTGTCTTATCAAATCCTTGTTTAAGGTCCCTGTTTAGGTGTTTCATCAAAATCGTGTCCAAGATTCTTCTTTAGGTGTCTTATCAAATCCTTGTTTAAAATCGTGTCCCTATTTAGGTGTCTCATTAAAACCTATTTAAGATCCCTGTTTAGATTTCTTGTCAAATCCTTATTTAAGGTCCCTGTTTAGGTGTCTAGTCGAAATCTTGTTCAAGATCCCTGTTTAGGTTTCTTGCAAATCTTTATTTAAAGTAGATGTTTAGGTATTTCATCAAAATCTTGTTTAAGATCCCTGTTTAGGTTTCTTGTCAAATCCTTATTTAAGATCCCTGTTCAGGTGTCTCATCAAAATCTTGTTTAAAGATTCCTGTTTAGGTTTCTTATCAAATCCTTATTTAAGGCCCCTGTTTAGGTGTCTTATCAAATCCTTGTTTAAGGTCCCTATTTTGGTGTCTCATCGAAATCTGATTTAAGATCCCTATTTAGGTGTCTCGTCGAAATCTTGTTCAAGATCCCTGTTTAGGTTTCTTGCAAATCTTTATTTAAAGTACCTGTTTAGGTATTTCATCAAAATCTTGTTTAAGATCCCTATTTAGGTTTCTTGTCAAATCCTTATTTAAGGTCCCTGTTCAGGTGTCTCATCAAAATCTTGTTAAAAGATTCCTGTTTAAGTTTCTTAGCAAATCCTTATTTAAGGTCCCTGTTTAGGTGTCTTATCAAATCCTTGTTTAATGTCCCTGTTTAGGTGTCTCATCGAAATCTGGTTTAAGATCCCTGTTTAAGTGTCTCATCAAAATCTTGTTTAAGATTCCTGTTTAGGTTTCTTATTAAATCCTTGTTTAAGGTCCCTGTTTAGGTGTTTCATCAAAATCTTGTTCAAGATTCCTATTTAGATTTCTTATTTCCTTATTTAAGGTCCTGTTTAGGTGTCTTATCAAATCCTTGTTTAAGGTCCCTGTTTAGGTGTCTCATCAAAATCACGTTCAAGATCACTGTTTAGCTTTCTTATCAAATCTTTATTTAAGGTGACTATTTAGTTTTCTTGTCAAATTCTTATTCAAAATCCCTGTTTAGGTGTTTATGATGACCTAGTGCGGCCTTTTCATAGAAGTTTTTAGAGATCAAAGTTGTTCCAAAAAAAAAAGTTCAAGCACAGCGGTGTCTACGTCTTTATGTACTTTCCATTCATCTAGAATTAGGAAAAGAGCATCTTTACGTCTTTCAAGAGTTTTGGAAAGTCCACAAAGAGGGGCAGTTGTAGACACCGAAATTTAGTTTAGACTAAGTTTAGTTTTGATTTAAACCCAGTGATGTGGCCTGGTTAGGTTTGGGTTAAGTTTTTAGGTTGGGTTTGGGATTTAATAATTTATTTGGGTCAATTAAGTGAGTCAAATAATTATTTATAGCACATCTAAAATAAGTTTGTGTAGGAAATTTCTTGATAATTTCCTACCATTACTTGCACCCAAAGAACCTAGACCTATATAAAGACTCCTTTTTTCCCAAATAGACAGAGAGATACACACAGACAAGTTAAAAATTATTGGCAGCCGAAAAAAAGATCACAAAAAATTCATTTGTTTCCGGGATGGCTTTTGTTCCTTAGATGAAATCAAGTGGTAAAGAAAATTAAACAATTCATGTGGTGGAGCTTGATCACGTTGGCTTTTAAGTTTGGTAAAATTTCTTACTGGTGCTCCATATTTCCATTGTTATTTGGCCTTGTCATGTTTTAGATTTGCTTTAATTTAATGCTATTAGTCTAAGTGAGTAAGTGTCATGATTCAGATTATTTGCTTATATCCCTTTAGTCTTTGCTCATTTGATTTTCGGATAATTGGCTTGGATTTTAATGCATCTGTTTTGGATTATTTGCTTACTTTTTAACACATGATTATTATTCTTAGTCTTCTTGGATTAATTCAATTAGTACTCTTTGGACGTTCATGGTTTTGATTAATATTTGTTCCTGTTGGTGTACCATGGAAATTTAACTTGTCTACTAAATTGTTCTCACTTCAAATAATTATCGGTTCAAAATTGTTTAATGTCTCATAACTCATTTCAAAAATCAAAATTGTTTTCTTATCAAAATATCAAAACTTTACTCCTGACCTACAAGAGTATAAACTGTGAACAACAAAATAATATGCATTAGATTAGGTTGCATAATTAGGGTTTTATCTAAAATAATAATAAAAAATTGATAAAAACTTTTAAGAGAATATTTTCTAAATCTTGCCAAATTGTGGGAGATTTAGAAAATATTTAAAAAGGAAATAAAATAAATAACATTAAATAAGATTATGGAAAATTCAATTATAAAAATAATAAATAAACAAATAAATAAATACTAGGTCTTGCCAATATGTGGGAAACCATTAAATAAAAAGAACCAAATCAAAATGGTTTTTAATATAGTAAATTAAATCTTTTTCTTCAAAAGGCTTGCCAAACTTGTGAGAGACTATATATAAAAATGATAATAATCAAAAATTAATTGATATAAGTTAAAATGGATGTTTAATTACTCTTGACAACTTGTGGGAGACTGTATATAAAAATACTAATATTAATTAAAAATCAACTGAATTGTTAATGAAGTATATCTAAATAAAGGTAATAATTTAAAATTCCGACGACGGAGCCTCTTCGAGAAATTTAAAATTTCTTGAATACTCTTGAGGATAATTGTCTAAAATTTTTGTCAAAATGTGAGGAAATTGAAGACAATTTAATTAAATGGAAAAATCAAAGAATAATGACTTTAAAGGATTAAAAGTAATAATTAAGGCTAAAAGGTTAATGTTTAGTTAAAATGGTACTGTCTATTTGACAGGCGTTGTAGGGGTGCTAATACCTTCCTTACACGTAATCGAACTCCCGAACCCAAAATTTGGTAACAAAGACTAATGTTTAATCATTATTAATGAACTTAATTCAAGATTGAGAACACATTAAAATGGTTGATCAAATTTAGGTGGCCAATCACACCTAGATAAAAAAGATTGGTGGCGACTCCTTTCCAATGCGTCTAGCGCTCAAGTCTCGCGATTTGCACGTTATGACAGTTATGAATTAATTATTTTACACCTATGGTGAGATATTGTGCTTTAATTCTATATTAATTGATTGATGAATTGATGATAATCGATCATGCATATGTCGATTCTTTTATGTATGTATGATTGGCTGGATTTGATTTGATGACTTAATCCTTTTGATAAACAAGTTTTCATGCTTAACCCTGATTTTACTGTCTACGTTTTGTTGATTGATTAATTAGGAGTCCACACCTAAGAAGTTAATTAATTGGATCTCTGCTAGATTAGATTTGGTGAATAGCTAGTAATTGAATCTAATTATGAGTAGCAAGATTTGATATATTCAATGAATAACTAGTAATTGAAGTTTAAATTGGGTTAAGAATTGATCTTAAGTTGTGATGAATAACTAGTAATCATTAACTTATGTTTGGTATATCTATTGATCTTAATGTTTTATTGATTGCTTTAATTGGTGAATAACTAGTAGCTAATTTTGTTAATTGATAAAAGATGTTTGATTAGGAATAACTAGTAGTAATCTGATTTATAATTGATTATAGACATGTTTATGGTGCTTATAAATTGATATGTTTTAATCTATGATCAATGGTGTTTATAACTAATTTGTGCTTAAGTGGGGATAAGTGGGGAAGTATTGCCTTTATTTTATTGCTTTCTATTTAATTGCTCTCGTGACAACCCTATTGCTTTCTTTAAATTCGGTTGCTTTTAATATGTTTTCTTTCTTAGTTGTCTTGTGACAGTTAATTTAGATTGTTTCTTCTCTGTGGGATCGACCCTGACTTGCCCTATCTACCTGTTAGAGATTGTTTGTTAAATTTTTATTTTATTATTATTTGACGACAGCGATCAGGCCTTTATTTAAGATTTTTCTTAAAATCCAGGCTTCTATTTGAGATTTCAGCCTAATTTTTTGAGAGAATGGTTTTGTTTTTTTCTACTGCATAAGAACGTAGAAGATAAATAAAATGGCAATTACTACGGTCTCATTGTGCCAATACCGAACTGGTCTTCAATTAGCAAAGTGAGGATGTCGTCCGGGCGGGTTTGCACAGATGGAAATCCCATGAGCAGCGCGTCATGTGCCATCATCGCTAAACAATCTGCATACTGCTCGGATTACCTTTTTTGTAGATATGTCGAATTACTATCTAATCTCCCTTAATAAGTTCCCAACAATCCCGCATAAGAGTATAACTGGAATGTGAACTTGTTGTTGAATTTCTTAGAAAGTGTATGACAATCACTGCATCCATCTCCACAACTAACGGAGCACAACCTTTTGCCTTAGCAAGCATTAAACCTTGTCGCACGCCCCATTGCTCTGCCTCTAAACTATTGGTAGCCCCAATATTCAACATGAAACCCACTACCTAGAACCATCAAAGGCATGATTATCAGTATGACATCTAGAACCATCGGCATTAAGTAGGAAGCAGCCTAAGGGTGGCTTACTCCACTTAACCATCTGCCCCGAAACTCCACCAGGCTCCCCGATAGGGGAAAAAACCAAGGTTGAATCCAAAGTTTATTTTACAGCATACGAAATAATTTGCTCCGCGTGTGGTATCGAATCATTAATTTGCTTTTGTTTACCTTTTTATTTATTTATTTATTTATGGGTGTAAATTAGAATTTTTTTTGGCACTGTGTAAATTAGATTAGGATGATTCTAAAAAGAGGGATTTTTAGGATTCCTTTGAAATGATGCTACATAAGCATATCTTAATGAGAATCAAATTTTAATTCACACCTTCCTTACCAAATCAATTCTTCAACACATCTTTATTCTTTACCAAACTGAATCTTATCTCTCACTAAATAAAAACTCCTTTACTTATATTAATCCACTCATTAATTATATTAATTTACTTTCTTTTCCTAATTAAATTTGATCTTTTAAAATAAATTTGTATATTTCATGGTAACGTGAAGCCTTTTTTTCTATTGATTTTATTTATAAAATTGTATATCATTATTATTTTTTTTCAATTGATTTTTTTTAAAAAATTGTATTCAATTTTTTATTGTTGAAAATTTTGAAAAAAAAATTGTGATTTATCAAATTTTTTTAATATTGAATTTGGTAAAGAATAAAAATGGGAAGTAAAAAAGGGTTAAAGAGTTTATTTAATGAGAGATAGTTAAAACTTTATTATCATTGAAAATTATTGAAAAAAGATTATGTGACATCAATATGTAATGTCAACATTGTATACATGTATCTCGTGTGTATGTGTGTGTGTGTATATATATATCTATATATATATATATATATATATATTAGAACTCGTATATATATTTAATTGGTCTATATGCATTTAAAAAGCCTAGCGGCCTTTTCTTCTATCTCCCTCGCAATTGTTTCTCTTTGTTTTTTCCGGTATTTTTGTTCACCCCTCCTCACCCCACCACCCACCTCCTCTTTGTTTCTCTTCGTTTAGGGGGAGGGGTTTGTTTTTAGTTGTATTTATTTGCGTTAATAAAACACTTAGATTTATACATATGTTGTTTGCTCTTTTAGTCGGTTTTTATCAGTTTGATTTGTTGAGTTTTATTGGGTCAAGTCAGCTTGTGTTGTTGGCTCAGGTTTTTTCAATAGCCTGAATCTTATAATGATTGGAGGAATGTCAATTTTCTCTATCAACATGAGTGGTTAAATGGTGGATGTGTGTTGCTTTTCTTTTAAGATATTGTGAAATCTCGACTCAATAATTGTTTGTTATGATTGGTTTTGTGTGACTTTGGGTCTTAGTAGCTTATCTAGCCCAATTAACTATCAGTTAGTCCTTTAACCTAACCATTTATAGAATCTTATCTCATTAGTTTAGAGTTAGAACATTGGCTTCAAGGAAGAAACGTGCTGAGGTTTTATAGGAGGCTATTTTGCATTGTTTTCATCGTACTTGGGTACTATACGCTGGTTAGTTATTGGCTAACTAAGTGATAAGACTTGAAGTTGTATCTCGTGGATTTGGTTGATCTGATTTGCTTCTAACATCTCCCCGCAAGATGGTGGATTTGTCTGTAGACACCCAATTTAGGATTCATAATAAGTTACCTTCTTTAAAGTACAAGGTAAAACTTAATGTTGGATTTGGGTTTAAATTTGGTTTGTAAGTTTGGGTTGAATTCAAATTTTCCATCATTCTTTCCTCATTGGGTCTAAATTCATTTTATTTGGGTCTAGTTGTCATTATGCTTTTGCTTTCTTCATTTCATTTGGGCCATGGCATATGAGGCCTTTTGTTTGTCTTTGGTGATTTGGGTATTGGATCATTTTGAAACCCAAACCGTCTCAAAGAAAGAAAAAGAGAGAATTTTTTGAAGAAGAAGAAGAAGAAGAAGAAGAAAAAGAGAGAAAACTGATTTCATTTATTAGGTTTAATTTCCTTTTACAATTTTACATCAAACAAGAGTTAAAACAGGAACGGTGTCAATGTTATTGCCTAAACTACATGGCCATGTGGCTTCTTTGCATGGCTTCTTGGTCTCTAATTTTGCCTTCTTCTCTCCAAGCCACCTGTGCAAGCAAAAATTGGCTTAGCAGAAAATAACAAAGCAAAATAGAAACAGACAAGGTGAAAAGGCAACTAACAGGAATTTAAGCAAAACTTGCCGACCAAGTTATTGCCAGTTCAGAGTTGGTCTCCAAAGGTAATTCAGTAGGCGAACAGGATAAATTGGAAATCAAAAGAACTCATCTGAGCCATCAAGACTGAATACAAAGTTAAATTTTGCAATCTAATGGCTGGTAAAGTAGGAAAGCATCACAAACAGCAAGGACAATTTACACCAGAAAATGCCACTAGGACACAGGATTTCCACAAGCAAACGCAAGGCAGACACAAGCAGGAAGCAAATCGAATTGAAGCAAAATGCCAAGTCACCATGACAGACTCTTAAGCCAATCAATGCAGACCACTTCAGCACAAAAGGACAAAATGCAAGGCCATGTTGGCAACATAGGCCAAATAAAGCAAAGAGCAGTGAGAGTATGTGTGCATCAACAAACAAGGACAGCCATTAGATCATGATAATAAACAAGTGCAGCAAACAGATGGCAAGATCAAAAGGGTGACAACAAGTACAAATCAAATGACCTCATCAACTCGGTGAGCATGCACACACAGGATACCTACATATATGACACATCATTTGCTCTTAGCTAACCAAAATGCCACATCGACAACAAGTAAGCCAATAAGAGAATTTGAAGGGATGATAGGAGCTTTAAGCTACAGCCATTGGATTAACAATAGTCAGTCAATCTCAACCTTCAAAAATAAAAGTTACCCAGTATATAAACTCACTGTTGCTAAAACCCTGAGCAGGAGGCACAGTTCCCAAGATCCCAAAAAAAACCCTAGCAGTTTCTTCTTTGTTTTCCAGAAACAAAAACAAAAAAACAAGCATTCAGTTTTAAGCACTTTTCTCTTAGTTTGAAGATACCAGGAAACCCAAAAAAAATAGTAGTTTCTTTTCTTCTTATTAATTCCTTAGTTAAAACTTATAGTAAAAAAAAATACCAAAAAGATTTTTTTTTCTTTCCTAGTTAACATAGCTTATCAAAAACACACAAAAAGGGGGGTTTCTTTTTCCTTTAGTTAGTTAACGCTAGCAAATATACCAAAAACAAGCCATTTTTTTTTTACTTATTCATCAAACAAAATACCAAAAAGAGAACTTTTACCTTTGTGTTAGCTTATTCTTCCTTCGGTCCTCCTTTCACCTCGTTCTTCAGACTCCCATTTTGATCCTTTCCTCAAAAGATATCCAACAAAAAAAGAGATTTAGGGTTCTTAAATTTCACATTCGGTGGAAATGTAAAGAAAAGAGTGGAGATAAACATGCCCAAAGGCTAGCTTAATCAGACGGCTTAGATGAGAGATCGGAAGGCTTCAAGTTCAGCTCGAATAAGGGGGATTTGAGGCGTTTGGAGGGCGTTTTTGGTGAAACTAATCACATATCCGAACAGAGGGAAGCGAGGTGAACCAGATCGCGAAATTGCAGCACGAACGGAGGGTCACCGGAGCTCCGCGTGGCAGCGACGATTCCCGGTGGACAAGGAGGCAGCGGCGTCAATTTTAGGGTTTGGGTGAGTTGCTGAATAAGTGATTTAAGTTAGTATTTACAGTATTAACAAGTTTTGCGATATATTCCGATTGCAAGTGTCATGTTTCATATTTATTCAATTTTGTCCCAGAAATCTTGGTATTTATGTTGATTTAGGACTTAACCTTTAGATTCATGCCTTTTTAGTCTCTGATTTAATCGACTAGGTCCTTATTGGCTTAGATTTAGGGTTAATTTGCAATAATTTAGTAATCTACTTTTTGATAATTGGATTTTAGGAATTGATATTAACTTTGGCTGATTAATCGTGGATATTCAAAGTCTAGCCTTTAGTAATTATTTCAAAAGGAAGGAAGAAAAGAAAAAGAAAAGGTGCATTTGTTAGATGGTCAAAAGGGTTGGAATAATAAAAATTATTAAGTAAATAAAAATTGTTCTTGGAAGTGAATAATTGGCAGGAGATTAGTCAAAATTGAAAAGTTAGTTTCTTGAAAGGGATAGTGAATAGTTTTAAGCCTAGAAAATGTAGGATTGAAGGAGACTAATTGCGGATTTGGAAATCAAAGATGATTAAATAAGAATAAAATCAAGTAATGGTAGAATAGGGAAAAACCATATTGTGCCTTTTAGTACGTTTGGGTACTTAAATTGCTGTTGGGCCTTTAGATTTCTTTAGAAAATGGGCCTAGAAAATGTAGGATTGAAGGAGACTAATTCGGATTTGGAAATCAAATATAATTAAATAAGAATAAAATCAAGTAATGGTAGAATAGGGAAAAACCATATTGTGCCTTTTAGTACGTTTGGGTACTTAAATTGCTGTTGGGCCTTCAGATTTCTTATCTTATTGGGCTTTCCGAATTTATTTTGGTTGGGCTTTTAATTTCCTATTGGGCTTTACATGAAACTTAGGCTTGACTTATTTCTATTTACTTGGGTTAATTTCCTAAATGCGTGGGCTTAGCTATTGTATTTGGGCTTTAGTTTATTCTTTAGGCCTTGTACTTAATTAGTAACTTGGGTTTGTTTGATGTTTGGGCTTAGGGCCTTATTCAAATTTAATTTCAATATAATATAGGTTTATTTCTTTAAAATGGAATAATTTTGAATTTAGAGATTAAGCAAGTTTCATGTGCATCCATATTTATCTTTAATATTTATGTTTCCTTATTGATTATGCCATGCTCATTTGAGAAAAAGTAAATGGACTCAGATGATGGAATAATCGGTTGAAATGTTGACAATGTTGTTCATTTTAATCCGAATTTCCTAGGCTTGAGGCATTTATTTGGGGGTCTTACAAATCAAGTGGAAGGTGCCCAAATGATGTCTCTCGTATAATCACTGGTAAATCAATCAAAATTGAAATTTCATGTATCATTTGCATTTACTATCATCATTTGGAATAATTAAAATGGATCCGTTAATGGAATGATTAATTGGGGCTTAGACAATCTTTGTTGGTCTTAATTTATCTTTCCAAAGCTTGGAATATCCGAATGGGGTCTTAGCCAGTATGAGTGGCGGGTGCCCAGATGGATTTCCTCGTATAATTATTCGGTAAAAATCTGCATTTAACTGGAAAACATGCATCACGTACATTCATGCATCTAGGGTTAGACTTAGTAATTTTCAATTAATAGTTAAAGAAAATTTTAAAAAAAAAAGGAAGTTGAAAATGAAATAGAATAAAACCATTTTCTTCAAAATTAAAAAGAGTTTGTGCTTGACAATTGTTCTCTTTTAGTTTTCCAAAGAAAAATCAAAATGAAAAATTGAGTATTTCAAAATTAATAAAAAGGTTTTCAAAATCCAAAAAAGCTCTTAAAACATTAATTAAGAAAATTTTCAAGGTTTTCAAATTGGGAAAGTTTCCATCAAGATTTCAAAGTTGTCAAGTTGGGAAAGTTCCCATTAGGTTTCAATTTTTAATTAAGGGAAAGTTCCCGTTCAGTTTCCTTTTTTCGTTTTGGGAAAGTTCCCGTCAAATAACAATTTTCAAGAAAATAGAGTCGTTTTATCGGCAAATTTTAAAGAAAATCCTCATCATGAGGAGCCAAAAAAAAAACAAATAGTAAACGGGGAAGTCCCCAACATTCCAGTTTCAAAATCGAAAAACCGTTTTTGCTTGTTTATTTGCTTAATTTCAGAAATTAATAAAATAGTTTAATGGCATGAAAATATTTAAAAATAGAAACAACCAATAATAGAAACCCACAGGTAAGTCTAGACTAGTCAGTGCCGTCTTTGACAGGCGTCGTGGGGGTGCTAATCCTTCCCCAAACATACCGACTCCCGAACTTTTAGGACTCTGGTTAAAAGACCGTTTATTAGGTTTAGTGTTACCTGTGTCGAGCTTAGATTAACATTAAGCTTAATAATCTGATAGGTGGCTAATCACACCTAGGTTAAAAAAGATTAGTGGCGACTCCGTAGTTTATTTCTTTTAAGTCGTTCAGCGGTAGGGTTCGAACCCGCACATTGCGACACTGTCAAGCACACCAATCTTGGACAGAAGCATGTGAAATATGTCACTTGCAAGTGGTTTAGTCAATGCATCAGCCAACTGTTCCTTAGCTGAAATATGCTTCACTTGAAGTTCCCCAGTTTGAACCTTTTCTCGGACAAAAAAATAATCAAGTGCTAGATGTTTCATCCTAGTGTGAAACACTGGATTGACACATGTATATGTAGCACTAAGATTATCGCAGTAGATAGTTGGTGTTGAATGTGATTTAATCTGCAATTCCTTCATCAATGACTCGATCCAAGCAAGTTCAGACACCGTGACTGCAATAGACCGATATTCAACTTCCGTAGAAGACTTGGCAACAGTTTTTTGCTTCTTGGAGCTCCAGGAAACTTCCTACCATTGTTCCATGTTAGGAAAAGGTTTCGGTTAGACTAGATGTAGCGAAAGTGAAGGATGATTCGAGATAGACGGTTTGCGCATTATGATGAGCTAGGAAGGCATTTTTTCCAGAATGAAATTATTATCTTTAGAGGCAATTGATTCTTGGAAAGGTTTGTTGCGTTAGTGAATATGGATGAGAGAGCTGGTGCAACTCTAAATTTACAAGGTCTTTTTATTGTGGATTATTTTTGTTGAGGGGCGAACATTGAAGCCAATATTTGGGAAGGGTGGTTTTGAGTGTGTGTGCAGTGTCTTATTTTGCAACTTTGTTTTGATGTTGTTTCTATGTTTTTGCCCCTCTTGGGGTAGGCCAGACTTGATTTCTTTTTCTTTCTGTTCTTTTCTTTTGTTAATAAAATTCAACTTGTCTTTAAAAAAAAAAATTCATTAACTCGAGTATATAACTTCATCCATTTTCCTTTTTTTTCGCCTTAAAAAATATCACAATAAGGTCTAAAATCTAATATTATAAAGTAGATCTGAAGCTTACAAAGGGGAAAAAGTCAACTAGGATTTTCTTTAAAATTTGTGGTTATCTTGGATATCAACAATCTGGTTAATTTATATAGGGAATAGCTAAAATCCATGGGAATAAATTTGTTGGAAAGATAAAAATTAAATGAGGTGGAGTTTTGGTATTTTCAAATGTCTAAAATATTTTTGAAGAAAATTTAGCTATAATGTAAAAGGTTTAGCTTCTAAATAAATAGATATATTTTAATTTTAAGGGTAAGGTTTTGTAACTTGGTTGTTTGATAACGGGACCAAAAAAATGCAAGGTACGTAGTGGGTTTATTCGAGCTCTTTCGTGATCATATAACAGTTTGAGGATAACTTTAAATGATATAAAAGATAGATATAGAATGGCATATAAGATAGATATAAATTTTCTTTTTCTCCGTCCAATGAAAACCAACAAATATAGTAATCGAGAATATTTATGTAGGCATGAATTTATTATTTTATATATATAATAATAATTTATAACAAATCGTGGAAGTATATATATATAAAAATCATATACATCACTCAATTGACATCACAAATGAATTTAGAATATTTATTTATATATCACGTACATTGATGCAAATTAAACTTCACCCAATTCTCGCACCAAACAAACAAAGAAAAAAAGTCACTCAAAAAGAAGAAAATCTATATGCCAATTAAAGCTAAATAAATTAATGACTTGATGATTTGATTTCCTTTATCAAGGAAGGGTTCACAACACTGAACCCTCCATCAACCAAAAGATTGAGTCCACTCGCATAATTTGCTTCATCACTAGCCAAGTATAGTGCAGCCCTTGCTACACATTCTGGCTTGAGAATTTCCCCTTTCAAATTCCCCAAATCGCTCAAAAATTTTTCCAATTTCGATCTTTGATCTTCGGTAATCCCTTCCGCCATGCTTGTTACCACTCCATAAGGTGAGATACAATTTACCCTTATACCATATTGCCCCAAATCGGGTGTCAAGTTCTTGGCTAGTCCCAAAATTGCATACTTGGAAGCTGCATACGAGTGAGATGAAAGTCCTGCAATTGAAGTGCAAGTACTAGTTGTAAATAGAATACAACCTTTACGTTGGGGAATCATGACCCTCGCCGCATGTTTGGCTCCGAGGAATGCTCCGGTCAAGTTAACTCCGACCAAACGTTCGAGGTCGGATTTTATTTCATTCACAATTCCTCCATCAACTGGTCGGTCCATGATGCCTGCATTGTTGTACATGATGTCGAGTTTTCCGAATTTAGAGATGGTTGTTTCTATGAGGTTACGTACATCATCTTCATTTGATACATCGCAATGGATGAAGACGACATTTTCGCCTAGCTTATCGGCTATGGCTTGGCCTCGGCTATCTTGGATATCGGCAATGACGACTTTGGCACCATTTTCATGGAAAACATGTACGGTGCTCGCTCCGATCCCACTAGCACCACCAGTTATAATTGCCACCTTGTCTTCAAGTCTAGAATTAAAGATTAGATATGGAGAATTAATGTGAAGATATATATGTAGGATAAATTAAAACCAATCAACTAAGTAGAACCAATAGATCGGAGATTATCAATTAACTAAATATGTGTAGCTAGCTAGCCGAGGAAAAGAATATGGAAGAAATTAAGGGATTGAAAAAATCTTACATATTGTAACAGAATTCTAACAATTAAAGTTGAAGTTCCTAAGTTGTTACCTTTTCGGAGGCATTGACAATGCTAATCTCGACTTAATTTAAAAAAAAAAAAGGAAAAAAAAAAAAAAAAAAAAAAAAAAAAAAACTTTGAATTGAGCAGGGAAGAGGAAGAAGGTTCAGCTTCGGCTGCTATTAGGTGTATCTTAATTAGTGGTTTGCAAGCATTTATATATAGTATGGAGGAACCTGTTTTTATTAAGTGTTAAAAGCAATAATAAATAACGTCATGGATTCATTTTTCAAAAGGGCCTTAATTTGTTCGGGATGTCTTATCATTTCACGATTCAATTAAAAAAGGATTAGTTTTTTCCAATTAAGTCTAGGAATACCCTTGATTAATTAAACCCTTTAAAAAATAATTAAACATATAGTATATGGGAACTGGGAACAGGGGCGGATCTTGACAAGTGGTATTGGGGGGCCAATTTGAATAAAATTATTTTAGGGGGGCCAATTGAAGAATTTCAATGTATCTATATAGAAATGTACAGAAATATAAGGGGATTATAGAGAAATTTTTCCAATTTTGGGGGGCCAAGGCCCCCCAACCTGTAACAAGGATCCGCCCTGACTGGGAAGTCTTCTTTTTTTTTTTATTCCCCAACCAGCATCCACAAATTTGCCCTGATTAATCCGGATTCGATAGTGTCGCGCATCTAGATTTGGTGGATGAGTCTACCAAGGGGGACTTGCATTCGCAATGTTTCGAACCTGAGACATTTTTAAGTTAGAACGACCCGTTTATTACTTGATCCAACTCTGCATTAGTTCTGGGAAGTCATTATTAATTAGTACTCTTACCGATTTGATTTTCCGAATTTCAGAAATAATATGCTTCCATTTGATAAATAAAATGAAGTAAAAAAATTATGTAATTGAATGAGAATTACGTGCAATCAATCTAATCCTATATATCAAAGAAAAAAAAAGGGAAAAATACATAGTAGTAGTTACGAATGGTCTTAGTCCTACGTACGTACGAATCAAGGTTATAATTAAGATTCATATTATAGACCAACGATATGTATGATTCAAAACCCAAATCTAATGGAATTTGACAATTTCGGAACATTTTTACTCTTGATTGGTACACGGATCTATGAAAATGGTCGGTAAGAGCTCTTTTTGTAGATGGTTGGTAAGAGTTTAATTTCTTTTAAATTGGATTATTCCTTATGAATTACCAAAACCCTACTATGAGGATTCTACGTGCCTCCTAACCCGAGGCATTGGGAATTATTTCTACTTTGTAGTACTTAAAAAAACTTTTTTTTAGATTTCCGAGTTTGAGTGTACAATAAATAAAATCAAAGTGTCCATCAAGAATAGAATTCGGAATTTGGTAATTTGAAAGAAATTGACCCTGCAATTAAACCTACTATTAATTTTATAAGCAAAACTTTCATTGAGTGCCACATGGCATTAGGTTTTTTTTGACAAGTGTCAATAGTTAATTTTCTAATGTTTTGTTTATTATATTTGTATTCATTTAGTTTGGAAAAATCAAAAGACATTCATCCCCTTTTCCTATATAAAATAAATTAATCAAATAATTATAAATTAATTATAAATTTGTTATGAATATACATGTATATTGTGGATGTCCATGAATCTAAATTAAAGCATGGATAAGATTAATAACTTGGTTCATTCATAAATATATACCTATATACTAAGTTCATCCTCTTATATTTATGGTGATGTATCTATGTGTCTATAAATACACCACTTACTTTGTTATGGAATAGGATGAATAAGAACAATTTCTCCCATTTTTCATATTTTCTTCTTCTCCATATTCTATTGTCTCTCTATTCTCTTGTCTTTTCCATACTTCAATTTTCTATTCTCTTCGTTTGTTTTGTTATCATTTCACAACAAAATTTCATTTCTTAACTGAAATTTTCTTAAAAGAATTTATAAAATAAAACAGCCGCTTGCGAAGCGCGGCCGGGAAATTCTAGTATATATAACTTAAATGTGCATGTTCCTACATGTAGTTGTTTTAGTGTCCCCAAGGGGACACCCCAGTGGTTAAAGTTTGAGACTTCTTGTGGGACGTCTCGGGTTCGAATTCTGGGACGGGCGGGGTGGGATTATAGGAAAGGAGAGGACTACCTCCTATTGTATAACCAATTTCAATATCATGTTCATGAGTAGCAAAAAAACATCATGTTGTTTTAGCAAGTTTCAGATTCGAATTCCAACTCTTTTATCACCGTCCCCTTCAAATATACCAAAGAAAAAAAAAGGAAAAATAATCAGAAGTCAATGGAAATTCAATAAAATAAAATACCTTGTGGTGATATATTGTTCTATTTTGCAAGGAAAATATATATACTATGAAACAACAAATATGTCAACTCTTTCTTCTTTCTTCCATAAAATTGAGCATTCATCCTTCTTCACGTTATCGGTTACTAACTTTTGTTGACTAGTTAATAATACTGCTAAGCTAACCATGCATATAATTCCACTGCTGACTTTCGGAAATATATTACTTAAGATTCATTTTTAACGACTAAAACTACTTATAGAGTTAATTAATTAACCAATGCATTGCCTCAAAAGTGTCAGCAATTTTGTTACCATACTTGTTTGTTAGACATAGATAAATAGGTTAACTTATGAATTACTTAATCTGATTTGATTACATTTCTTTATTTGAGGGTTAGGAGAAATTATTAGCTGGGCTGATCTACTACTTCAGCCATATAGGACTAACCACTAATATTGTGACAATTCAGAGATTTTTCTAGAACTTTATCCCAATGAAATCTTAAACTTGGGGACGTATCCCTTTAAATATGGGTTGTTTTGAAATGGACTAAATCTTGAACAAAATTTATGGCTAAAGTTTTTTTAGGGGTAAAATTATGCCTAAATTTTAAGAGTTAATTTCATGTGGCACAATTATAATGGTTAATTTCATGGATGACATGGTGGTTCAGTTCCATTCCATACATGTGATCAATATTTCTCAATTCCCTCCCAAACGTGGAGCTTTTGGTCTTTTGGCTTTATTCTTCGAATAGATTGATACATTTCGTAGCTAATTGATCAATCATATTGTTCCATGCATGTGCATGTTTGACTGCATCAAAAATGCACTTATCTTTCAATATTGGGAATCATAGGAGTAATGACAACTTAACCATTTTCTTTCTTATACGCTAATTTCTTGACCCACCTACCAATTTTGACTTAACCATTTTACAGTTCCTCATCAGTACTCTAGCTTTAGCTTTCCTTCTATAATTGATGATTGCCAACTTGAAAAGTTACCAATTACCATCATCATGTTCATATAAACTATTTTCAAAAGTTTAGCATGGGCCATGACAACATACGAAAATATCTCTTAATTAGCTGATAAATATTGTCATTTATTCTGTTGTCCAATGAAATTTAAGCACATTTAGACCTTGCCAAATAAATTAAAACATTGATTACTGATTTTAATTACAAGGATCAAATGTTCGGAAACAATTTAAGCCATATATTCAACTAAAAAGTTCAAGATTGATCTACACAGCTAACAAAATGCAAACAAGAATAGTATTTAAAACTTCAAATATTATCAACAAATATTACAGCATTCTAAACTTGATGTTCAACCATTGACCCAGGATTAATCAAATCAAACATCGGAAAGGGTCTCCACGTAATTAAAAGTATGATACCACTCAAAACCCTGTGATTCATCAAACTCAACCTCACAAATTGTCTTCATAGTCTTGTCCTTAAGTCTATAAGATATAAACCTACCAGGTATAAACATCACCAATGCTGGCCCTTCGTTTTTATCGTCAACAACTGAAACAGGGGAAATGTAGTTGTCAAATACTAGCAGCTCCACATCTGGTAATCCACGGAAAATCAAGTTTATATTTTCCCTTACTTCAATCATCTGACTTGAAAATCCACTGACAATCAAGTTTATATCAAGGCGATGCTTCACAAACCATTTCCAACAGTCTTTCTCCATTTCATATATGATATATTCAGGACTGTCAAAAACTATGAAGAACAAATGGCCTTGACATTCCATAAAATGCTTGACCCTTTTAGGATTCCAATTTTCAGGAAGTTGAGGCTTTTGCACGTGCAACATGTTTTCCTGTTTGATGTCAAAACGTAAGGAAGTCCCATCATCAAAGTTCATATAATGAATCCCACCATTCCAATACACCCCATAGTAAAAAAATGCAGAGGTAAAATGGAGTTCTTGACTTTTAGCAGCCCTCCAAGTTTCTGTTTCAGATTAATATATCTGAATTCTACAATCTGAATGTTTGAACTGAAGGCAAACAACCTGATAGAAAGGTGATATGGTTGGGTCATAAGCTAGACTAAAGTAACTAATAGAATATTCAAAGGGAACCGGTTTAAGAAGAATGGAGAATTTGTTGGTGGCTGGGTTGAAAATGTAGTAAATGCAAGGAGTACATGACTCATCCCTTTTGCTGTAACATAGAAGTAAGCCATTGCAAGACTTAGAAATCTTTATAGAACCCGGTGCAGAAGGATCGAAAGCGAGGAAATGTGCTTGGCTTTGGATAGATTTTGAGTTTTGATTTTAATTTTCATCCAGGGAAACATACATGTAAGTTGGTGAAATTTTCAAATTAAAGGGCAGAGCACAATTTAGGATGAAACCAGAGACAGTTTTAGCACTTTTACGACAATGGCGACCAATGAAATAAGGATCTGAGATGAGATTGAGCCACTTTCTGGAGACTAATTTGACTTTGATGAGGGATCTTGCTGGCAAATGTAATAGAATCTCCATGATAATGTCATTGTTGCTACCAATCACATCGGCAGATGATGACATTATTGATGAGGGTAATATCTGCTTTTGACATGAAGAAGTAATTTTTTGGTTCCAAATCAAGGAAATAGCTGAACAAATGGCATCTGATAAGTGAACATCAAAAACCTTAAAATGTTAAAACCCTGCTAAAATTCTCCATCATCGACCAATTCGATGAACCCCATTTCGGTTTTTTTTAATCCTAGAACTAGAATGTTTTACATGCTTTCTGGGTCTCTTTATCAACCATTACCTGTTCTGATAAACTTGGTTATTCTGATTTTATGCTTTTGTCCATTTTTAAATCTAAAAAGAACCAAAAATATTCACTAAACTGTTTTATTGAATATGGCAAATGCCATGGGTATCCGCCATATTTGAGGTACCCATATGTAACCCTAACTAAATTTCTGATAAACAGAGATATATAATATATTATGAAGCTTAGTTGCAGAGGAATGACATAGGAAAAAATGGCCTACTGAGTACTGACAACTAAAAAATCGTTAATTTTTATGCAATGGCTGCATAAAGATCAAGACAGAAAAGGAGAAATAATTGATGAACAAACATTGTATACTCATCAACCTTAGTAGGGATCAACTAAGCCAATAATTACAGAAATAAAAAGGGTAATGTAGAAAACTTACAGGGAAAAGCAGAGAAGGAGAAGAAACGGAATTCTTCAGCTCCACTTTAAGCTTCAATCCGCATAAGAAGGTGATATTTTCTTCAACATTTTGAATAATTTCGAGCTAAGAGGGTTCATATACCTTGATGGAGTAATGGGTATTATTTGGGTTTAGGGATTTGGGGGATTTTCTTCTCACAAGTAGAGCGGCTGGAGTGGGTGCCGGGTGGGGGGAGTGGGGACTAACTGGGCTATAAAGTAAAAAGGTTGGGACAAAATCAAAATGCCCAAAATATAGGAGGCAAAACGACAAATCTTTAATAGTTTCAAATGACAAAATGTGAAACCATTTTTTTTACTCCATATTACAGCATATAGAATTGAGAACTCCATCAAAGTTTAGAAATTTGATCTTAGCTAATACAATAATAGAGAATACAATAATAGAGAGTCTCATTACATCAAATATCTCTCTGTATTTTGAGCAAAAAAAAAAAATATCTCTCTATATGCTCAAACAATAGGTAACAAGCTAATCAAACCCAAATAAAGGGGCACAAAGTTCACATAAAGTGGAACAAAACCGAAATACAGTTTACATATGTAGGGGACTTGAACCAAGAATCTCATGATTCAGATAGATACAGTACAACGATTAATTGAGCTAACAAGTAGGGTATATTTTAAGCTTAATGTTCAACTATTAACCCATTTTTTAATTTAATTGATTCAAACATAGGACAGGGTCTCCATGTAATTAAAAGTGTCATACCACTTGAAACGCCTTGAGTTATAAAACCTAACCTCACGAATGGTCTTAAAAGTGTTATCCTTGAATCTATAAGCTATAAACCTACCAGGTATATACATCACCAGCAATGACCCTTCGTTTTCAACTTCAACTAGTGAAACAGGGGAAATGAATTCCTCCAATTCTAGCAGCGAAATCGATGAATTGTTTTCTTTGTCGTTGATCATCTCATCTGGAAATGCAGTGACAATCAAGTTTATATCAAGGCGATACTTCACAAACCATTTCGAACAGTCATTCTCCATTTCATATATGACATATTCAGGACTGTCAAAATCGATGAAGAGCAAATGGCCTTGACATTCCATGAAATGCCTGAAATTATCAGAATTCCAATTCTCAGGAAGTGGAGGCCTTGGCATCGCTTGCCCTTGCAATATAATTTCCTGCTCCATGTCAAAACGTAAGGGAGCTCCATCACGAGAGCTGGTCCAATGAATCCCACCATTCCAATACACCCCATGTTTAAAACTTACAGAAAAAAAATCGAGTTCTTGATCTTTAGAATCCTTCCAAGTCTCTGTTTCAGATGAATATATCTGGATTTTACATCTAAATGTTTTATAAAATTGAAGGCAAACAACCTGATAAAAAGGTGATATGGTTGGGTCATATGCTAGACTAAAGAAATTTACGGAGTATTCATGGCAAATTGGTTCAGGAAGAATGGAGAATTTGTTGGTGGCTGGGTTGAAAACGTAGTACACACAAGGAGCAGGGGAGCCGTACCTTTGGCTGTAACATAGAAGCAAGCCATTGCAAGACTGGGAAATCATGATAGCGCCCGGGGCAGAAGGATCGAAAGATGGAAAATTTGCTCGGCTTTGGACAGAGTTTGAGTTTTGATTTTGATTTTTATTTTCATACAGCGACATATACATATATGTTGGTGGACATTTGAAATCAAAGGGCTCGACAATAGCTAGAATGAAACCAGAGACAGTTTTAGGGCTCTGGCGACAATGACGAAGGACGAAGTTGGGATCTGAAATGAGACTGAGCCACTTTCTGGATACTAATTTGAATTTGACAAGGGATTTTGCTGGCAAATGCAATAAAATCTCCGTGATAATGTCATCGTTGCTACCAATTACATCGGCTGATGACATTGTTGATGAAGGTATTAGCTTCTTGTGAAGAAATCATGTTTTTGTTTCAACTTTCGAACCTAAGGAAATATATAGTTGAGTGAATGACATCTCATAATTGAACAATAAAAAGAAAAAACCTTAAAAATGTTAAAATCCTACTAAAATTTCTCCGTCAACGATCAATTCGAGGAACCCCATTTTGGTTTTTTGTTCCTAGAATATTGTGTGTGTCTTTGTCTACCATTACCTGTCCTGATAAACTTGCTTATTCTGTTTTTTATGCTTTGTTGAGTTAAATTGTCCATATCTAAATCTGAAAAAGAACAAAAATATTCGATAAAGTGATTTACTTATAATTGTCTTGAATTGCCAAGTAACTATATATTCACTTAGCTTGGTTATTTCTTTGGCTTAATGATCAAAATTCGCCCCTGAACTTTTATTGCAGCCAAATAAATCCCTAAATTCATACTTTTTGCCAAATAGGCCCTTTTTCTAACATCTGTCATTTGTGCCGTCAAAAATGGCCACGTCATCTGTCCACGTCGCTCAAAAAGCCACGTGGCCAAAATATTGTGGGCCCGGTAAGCGGCGGGAAAAATCCCGTCCAAAAAAATTAATAAATTAATTAGCTTTTTTTTTGCCAGAATTAATTAACTAATTAAATAAATCATAATTAACTAAAAAATAAAAAGAAAATATAAAAGAAAAACATAAAGTTGCTTCTTATTTTATAGATGAAAACGTTGACGTTTGGAGCCGGTTCTTCAACTTATTAAAAAAAACTTGGACCTTGAGGATGGCTTTGAATTCACTATTATGAGTGACCAACAAAAGGTTAGTCAGTGTATTTTCTTTCAAATTTTTTGCTATTACTTTTGTAGTTATTGTGCATGGGTTTCATATGTGCATTTTCATGTGCCTTTTCATTGTAGGGTCTTAAGAGGGCTATTCTTGATGAGCTTCCCAAGTCTGAACATAGGAATTGTGCAAGGCACGTGTTTGCCAATTGGTCTAGGAGGAAAGGTGGAAAAGCATTTGAGCGAGCTTTTTGGGGTATTATGAAAGCTAGAACAGAGAGAGATTAATGGCTCGATCGTGTTGCTGTTTTGAAGCTGTTGGACAAGGATCTTGCAAAGGAATTACTTGCTAACGAAAGCACCCTAAGCACTGGACTAGGGCTTTTTTTTTTGGAGAGAAGTGAAAGTGTGATATAGTGGACAACAATTGTTGTGAAGCTTTCAACAGTATTATCTTAGAAGCAAGGATGAAAAGCATAACTACAATGTTGGAAGACATCAGAATACATACCATGGAGAGAATTGTACAAAAAAGGAAATTTTCAGAAAAATGGAAGCATGATTATGGCCCTTTGGTTAAGGCAAAATTTGATGAACAAAAGGATGAAGCAGTTGAGTGGGAGATGGTCTAGAATGGTGATGGAGGATGTGAGATCAAGAAGGGGTCTTGGCAGTTTACTGTGAACTTGGAGAAACGGGAATGTTCTTGTCGACTGTGGCAAATTACTGGCATCCTATGTGCCCATGCAAGCCATGCTATCTACCACAATGGGGATGACCCAGAAGATTTCCTCCATTACTATTACAGTAAGAAGACATACCTTGAGACTTATAAGTGCAATCTGGAAACAATAAATGGTTCACATGAATCGGTGCAAACTGGACTTGACCCTATTCAGCCTCCACCACCAAGAGAAAAGAAGCTTGGAAGACCTAAAAAGAATAGAAGGAAAAGCAAGGATGAAACAAAGAAGAAAGGCAAGCTGTCAAGGGAGTGGACCGTGATTCATTGCTCATTATGTTCTGGAAAAGGGCATAATCAAGTCACTTGTCCCACCAAAGTTCCTGAAAACCAAGTAAGTCTGAAAACTTATGCTATTTGTGATTTTATGTTATTTGTGAGTTACTAATTTGTGCTGTTTATAAGGGCAATGGACAGTCAAGTGCAGACCTTGAGCTTGAGGTTTTTGATGTTCCAATAGAAGAAGAGGCTCCTTTCAACACTTCAGCTGCAAGTGTCATGGAAACAATTGCTGCTAATATTGAAGACCCTGAAATTACACCTTCAACATTAAAGCCTAGGGTCAAAGCTAAAAAGGCAAAGTCTTCAACTCAATAGGGAAAGGACAAAGGCAAAACTGTGTCATCTTAGGTTGGGGCATCTCAAGGAAGACCAGTCCGGTTCAGGAAACCTTCCATCAAAGCACAATCTTCAATCACCATGGTTTCAAAGACAAGTAAAAGGAAGGGAAAAGATGATGTTTGTGGAACGCAAACCTTAGTTAGCAAGAAAAAGAAAAATGATTAAAGACCTGCAGAGTTTAAAGTAGGAAAAGTTTAGGGTTCTGGTATATTGGCAAGTAATTATATGTGTTATTTAGCCAATTGTTGCTGGTGTCATTTACACCTTCTTTTGCGAACTTTGGAGTTGTCTCCTTTCTGCAGGCATCTTTTGGTACCAAGAATGTCTTTTGTGCAACCATTTGCTTTCAAAGTCTTACCTTTTGTGCACTTTTATTTTGGCACAGGTATTTGTACAAAAACTATATTTGTACATGAACATTTACCTAAGTTTATGGAACTTGTGAATGGATTTAGCAAATTCAGCTTTCTTTTTCATTCAAAGTGCATACCAAAGTTTTAGTTCAAAGTTTTAATGGCAGAAAAAAAAAAGTTTCAGAATATGTGCTTACGTGAAGAAAAATGGCAGAAAAGTTGGGGGAAAAAGGTACAAATAGGGTAGAGGGTCGGGGGTTTAATTCAAAATTTAAAAATTTTTTTCCTAAAAATTTAATTTTTGGGGGGGAAAGAATATTTTGGGTTTTAATTCAAATTTTAAAATTTTTTTCCTGAAAATTTAATTTTTTACAGGGAAAAAATATTTTGGCCACATGGCTTTTTGTCACGTGGACAGCTGACGTAGTTTGTCCATTTGACTTTTTGAGCCGCGTGGGCAGATGACATGGCCAGATTTGACAGTAAAAATGAAATTTGGCTCCTCTCCAGTCCATACTAGATGGATGACACCTGTGTTATATAAAATCTAACGGTAAGGATAATCCAATCAAAATAAATTAGTATGTACCGGAATTTTCTTCCTTCACCCAATTCTGTTGCAGTTGCAATTGTGAAAACCTTGAGACTATTTTTTCAAAACAACGAACCTAAAGATCGAAATCACTCCAACTTACCGTGAAAGTTGATTTCATCTACTCCTTTTCTCTTCTTTTCTTCATCATTTTATATGTTGTTGGGCAAAATAGTGAGCCCTTCTTTGTTCAGGTTGCTCAACCTTTTCTTGACATGTCTCATGGAAATTAGGGGTTAAATTCTTGTAAATGGGCTTCCGACGCATCAATGGCTGTGAAGGCTATATTAGAATAGTCCATTTCCTTCTTTGGAGAGGATTACTACACCACAGTATCAATCTCGCAAAACTGGAGATTTATTGGTGTTTAAGAAAAGGCTCCGTGTATGTTTTCACTTTGAAGAAAATTCCTATGCATGCTTTTTTTCCTGGGATTTAGAGGTTTTGGGCAATTATCAATCTTTCCACCATTAACAGGAATTATTGGCGACTGGTTGGGAGAACATCGCAAGAGGTAGACGAGAATTGCAGAAAAATTTGGGTAGGAAAGAAAATTATCCTGTGCAGCTCATTATCTATGGATAGTGTAATCTCATCCTTTAAATTATGAATTATACACGTGTCATAAATCAACTATGGACTGGACTCTCCAGTCATTAAATGGACCGGAGAGGAGCCAGATCCACAAAAATGACGGACGTTATAAAAAGGGCCTATTTGGGGGTTTATTTAGCTGCAATAAAAATTTAGGGGCGGCTTATTTAACGATTGAGTGTAAATTCAGAGGCGAATTTGATCATTAAGCCATATTTCTTTCTTTTCTCCCATATGATCTACTGAAAACAAACCATCTGCAGGGGAAATTAAATTACCAAAAAACATTGGTATTTATGTATGTAAGAAACCCTTTAAAATGTTTAAGTTGAAACCTTCTTGTGGAATATAAGAAAATAGTCCATGTCTGTTGGGAAAGTATTCATATGCTGGCAATCCAACATGATACACATGCAATTAAAAGCAAACAAGAATAATCTTTAAAACTTGGTATATTATCAGATAATATTTCAGCTTTCTAAGCTTGATGTTCAACTATTGATCTTGGATTAATCAAATCAAACATATGACAGAGTCTCCATGTAATTAAAAGTATGATACCACTTGCCAAGCCTCGACTCATAAAACTTAGCCTCACCAATTGTCTTAAAAGTATTATCCTTGAATCCATAAGATATAAACCTACCAGGTATATACATCACCAGCGATGGCCCTTCGTTTTCAACTTCAACAAGTGACACAGGGGAAATCAATTTCTCCAATTCTAGCACCGAATTACAAGAATTTCCTCTGTTTCTAATCAAGTTTATGTCAAGCCGATCGGGAAATGCAGTGACAATCAAGTTTATGTCAAGGCGATGCTTCACCAACCATTTCGAACGGTCATTCTCCATTTCATATATGACGTATTCAGGACAGTCAAAATCGATTAAGAACAAATGGCCTTGACATTCCATGAAATGCCTTAAATTATGGGGATTCCAATTCTCAGCAAGTGGAGGCCTTGGCATTGGCACTTTTAATATTGTTTCCTGCTGGATGTCAAAACGAAAGGAAGTCCCATCAGAAGTGAGGAGCCAATGAATCCCACCATTCCAATACACCCCATCATGAAAATCTGCAGAGAAAAATTCGAGTTCTTGATTTTTACTATCTTTCCAAGTCTCTGTTTCAGATGAATATACGAGACTTTCACAACTTGAATTATAAAATTGAAGGCAAACAACCTGATAGAAAGGCGATATAGTCGGCTCATAGGCTAGACTAAAGTAATTGATCATAGAGTTTCCATGGCAAATTGGTTCAGGAATAATGGAGAATTTGTTGGTGACTGGGTTGAAAATGTAGTATGTGCCAGTAGGTAAACCGTAATTTTCGCTGTAACATAGAAGTAAGCCATTGCAAGACTGGGATATCATGATGGAACCCGGTGCAGAAGGATCGAAAGAGAAGAAATCTGCTCGGCTTTGGATAGAGTTTTGATTTTGATTTTCATCCAGCGAAACATACATATATGTTTGTGGAGCTTCGAAATCTAGGGGCATGAAACAAGATAGAATTATAGCAGAGACAGTTTTAGGACTCTGACGATAATGGCGAAGGACGAAATTGGGATCTGAAATGAGATTGAGCCACTTTCTTGATACTAATTTGAATTTGATAAGGGATTTTGCTGGCAAATGCAATAGAATCTCCATGATAATGTCATCGTTGCCACCAATTACATCGGCTGATGACATTGTTGATGAAGGTAAGTATCTGCTTTTGAGTGACACATGAAGAAAGTCTTTTTTAATTTTTGTTCAAAGTCAAGGAAATAGGAGCAAATGGCATCTAATAAGTGAACATTAAAAACACTCATTCGTTAAAATCCTGCTAAGATTTCCCCGTCATCGATCAATTCGAGAAACCCCATTTTGGTTTTTTGTTCCTAGAGCTTTCTGGGTGTCTTGTTATACCTGTCCTAATAAACTTGGACTAAACAACCATTTTGCCCACTGAACTTGTAGCGTTTAGACGTTTTGTCCCACGAATTTCAATCTTGAACATTTTGCCCCCTGAACTTCAATTTTGGGACGTTTTGCCCCCTCAACTTAACGGCTCAGTTAAGTTGCTGACGTGGCATTGCCACGTGGCACAAAATGCCACATAGCATTGCCATGTCAGACCAACCTAACCCATGTGGCATTGCCACGTTG
>AWWV01010012.1:0-19113 GCA_001974805.1 Corchorus capsularis | reverse complement strand
ATATATATATATAGATGGTTCAAACTGGCCTAAAAAAAAAAACTATTGGCCCATGTAGAAAATGAACTTAAAAACCTTCGTAAGGGTGTTCGGCTTGTTTAAGCCCTTCTAACCGTACCAAACAGCCTTCAAAGCTAAGCTTGGGAAGGCCTACCCAAATTAAGGCCTTAATTAATTAGTAGGCCATTAGGCCTTATTAGACTTTAGTTTGGTCCTGTTGCACCAAAAAAAAAAAAACTTCAGTTTTGTACATCCAAATTTATGTTTGGGTAATTATTTGATACACCGGCGGTGTAAATTTTGGACTCCACAAGCAGGTCGTTGAGTTGACACATGTCCAATTTTTTAATTAATCAAGTTTTAAATATTTCAATCTAGTCCCTAGAGGACACATGTCACCCTTCATGACCCGCTTGTGTAGTCTGCTAAACTCCACTGACGGTGTATTGTATAATTTGCCTTTATGTTTTTTAATTGGATAATTTGATAGTAAAATTTGGACTTCACAATTACAAGTGCAGTGGGGAGTTGACTCAATTTCAGAATTAAAATTTTGTTTTTAAAATTTAAAACTATTTCATAAATGACACATGTCAACCTTTATCCCCCCCCCCCCCCAAATGTGTAGGCTGTTAAAACTCTACTGACTATTGTATAACCCTTTTAATTACCTTCTTTCTGCAATACGTTGAAAAAACAGTGGCACAAACTATGGGGTTTGAAAATACCACGTAAGATTATCATTTTCCTCTAGAAGTTGTGCAACAAATGCCTCCCAACAAAAGCTGAATTGGCAAGAAGGGTTCTTAATGTGGAAACTACATACACAAGAAGAAAGTCAGTACCATCTCTTTTGGAATTGTAGCTTTGCAAGAGCTGTTTGGTTTGGATCAAACATAGGTACGAGAACACACTACTTTGAAGAATCTAACATGGCATAGTGGACAATGCTATGGCTGGAAAAGGAAGACCATAGCCACCAGGCCATGAGGAGCCAAAACTTCTCAAATTTTTTCGCGGTAACTTTGGAAGATCTGGCTGCAAAGAAATGAATGTGTATTTAGGGGTGAAAAGACTAACTCAATGCAACTACTTCATATATGAGATTAGTATTTTTTGCAACAAAATCACTGAAGCATACAGTGAATCAGCCCAAACAATTCAAGCTAGAGGGTAAAATTTAGCGATTACCCAGACTTTGTAGGAGAAGATGAATTCCAATTCTCTAAAGAGCTTAAGTATATAGATAACGAATTGGAGAAGGAATGTATATTATTGTATTGACAAATCAACCATATATAGGTACAAGGTAAGTGTTAAATACAAGAGATAATTACAAAGATAATAACAGGGTAAGGGTAAGTAGGGAAGCTATAGTCTAAGGTTTATCTAATGTAGACTCATCAGAATGAGATTGTAATCCTAATCTATTATCCTCCCGCAAGATGGTGGAAGTGGAGCAAACACCAATCTTGGACAGCAATGAGTGAAATCGTGAAACGGAAAGAGGCTTTGTTAGGGCATCAGCCAGCTGAACTTTGCTTGGTATGAACTTCACTTGCAGCAGCCCTTGTTGAACCTTCTCTTGTACAAAGAAATAATCAAGAGCAAGATGTTTCATACGAGTATGAAACACTGGATTAGCACAAGTATAAGTTGCAGAAGCATTGTCACACAACACAAGAGGAACTTTAGGAGTTCGAACTTGTAACTCAGACATGATAGACTGTATCCAAGTTAATTCAGAAACAGTAGCAGCAATGGATCGAAATTCTGCCTCAGTCGATGATCTGGCAACAGTTTTCTGTTTCTTGGAACTCCATGAGATAGGAGTATTACCAAGATAAATTATAAAGAAATAAGTGGATTTCCTATCATCAGGGTTTCCAGCCCAATCTGAATCAGTATATACTACCAGAGATGGTGAAGCTTGGCGTTTGAGATGTAATCCATGCATAACAGTGCCCTTTATATACCTCAAAACTCTTTTGAGTGCAAAAAGATGAGCCTCGGTTGGCTTGTGCATGAATTAGGAGAGTCGATTCACTACAAAGCTAAGATCTAGTCTAGTAATTGTCAAGTATTGTAGGGAACCAACTACCTTCCGGAAGTGCTAAGCATCTGTTACTGCAGTTCCATCATGAAGAGTCAAGGGAACAGAGGTGGAAAGAGGAGTCGACACTAGCTTTGCTCCCTCCATATTTGACATTTTAAGTATGTCATGAATATACTTGTGCCGACTCAAAATAATCCCAGAACGATTATATGTGACTTCAACTCCGAGAGAATAGTTTAATCTTCCCAAGTCTTTGAGAGCAAACCTGGTAGATAAATCTTGAATAAAATGTTGCAAGAACTCAGAATTATTTCCAGTAAGAACTATATCATCAACATATACAAGCATGTAGAGTAAGCAATCATCATTGTGAAAAATGAACAATGAAGTATCAGCCACTGAGTTTGTAAAACCATAAGACTTCAGAAAGTTGCTAAGTGCAAGATACCAGGCCTTGGGGGCTTGTTTAAGACCATAGATTGCTTTTCTGAGTTTGCACACATGGTGGGGTTTATTCTTGTCAACAAACATTGCAGGTTGTTTCATGTAAACTTCCTTGGATAGATCTCCCTGTAAGAAGGCATTGTTAATGTCCAACTGGTGCAAAGGCCAGTTGTTTGTCACAGCTATACAAAGCACAAGTCTCACTGTTACTGGCTTAATTACAGGACTGAAGGTGTCCTTATAGTCCAAACCTAGCCTTTGGCTGAAACCTTTTGCGACAAGCCGAGCTTTGAACCTGGAAACCGAACCATCTGGGTTTGTTTTGACATGAAACACCCACTTTGATCCAATTATATTTCTGTTTTTTGGTGGAGGAACAAGCTCCTAGGTTCGATTTTTTTTGCAAAGCAGTGAACTCGTCAAGCATCGCAGCTTTCCACTCAGGTGTTTTTATTGCTTGGGTTGCTGAGGTGGGTTCAAGTGTATCAGGTAGAGGGTGTTTGGTGGCAGTGTTTAGTTTTTTTGGTTTGAATATGTTATTTTGGGATCTGGTTTTCATAGGGTGGGTTCTTGTGACAGGTTGAAGTTGGTTGGAAACAGGCAATGAAGAAGGAGCAATAGGAACAAGAGAACTTACCTTATTGTTTGATCGAGAAAGAGCACTACTGAGAGATGCCATTTCAAGCTGTGTTGACGAGTTTTCTGGACAAGAATGAACTGCCTGCAAACTTGGAACAGTTGATATAACTGGAACATCAGAGATAGAAGAGATGGACTTAGCAGAATGCTGTTTCTCTAATGATTTTTCTAACTGAGCAAAAGGAAAATTTTGTTCATAAAAAAGGACATGTCTTGACACATATAAACGATTAGAGATAGGCTCAAGGCATAGATAGGCACTCTGATTTTTTGAGTAGCCTATGAAGACACAAGGTTTGGATTTTACATCCATTTTATGTGCACTATACGGCTTTAACCATGGATAACACAAACACCCAAAGACTTTCAATTTGTTGTAGTTAGGCTTTAATTTAAAAAGGCTTTCAAATGGACTTTTGTTGGATAGTACCTCAGAGGGAAGTCTGTTTACAAGGTAGACAGCAGTTTAAAAAGCTTGTGGCCAATATTTCAATGGCATAGATGCCTGATGTAGTAAAGTGAGTCCATTTTCAACTATGGACATGTGTTTCCTTTCTGCAACAACGTTATGCTGTGAAGTGTAGGGCAGTGTTTGTAGATGTTGAATGCCAAGAGATTGAAAGAAGGAAGTCATCTTTTCATACTCACCTCCACAGTCAGAGTAAATGGTTAAGATGTTCCTGTTAAAGAGTCTTTCAACAAGAACTTTAAACTTCTTGAAAATATTAAACACATCAGACTTGTTAGTCATGGGAAAAAGCCATGTATATCGTGTATAATAGTCAACAAAAGAGACATAGTACTTAAAGCCATCAGAAGAGGTAACACGGACAGGGCCCCAAACATCAGTAAACAATATTTCAAGAGGTGCATTACTTACTAAAGACAGTGTGGAGAAAGGGAGTTTATGAATTTTATTGCAAGAGCATGAATTACATAAACTAGATGAATGCTTGGAAGAACAAGGTAAGAACAAGTTCTTGATTATTGAATTTAAAACTTGGGAAGAGGGATGTCCTAATCTTTTATGCCAGGTAGAAGCAAAGGTCCTGGTTCCAACTAACGCAAGGGCTTGTGGCTTCAGAATCGGCTATGCAGTAGGAAACTCATAAACACCAGCTTTATTCAGTCCTTGGGCTAATGGCATCATCGAGTAGAGATCCTTGACCAAAAAAGAGGAAGGGAAAAATTCACATGAGACTTTATTCTGTTTGTAAAATATAGAAATAGAAACTAAATTTTGATTAGCCTGAGGAACGCATAAAGTATTGTGTAAATCAAAAGAAGAGTTCGGAGTATGAAGTTTAGTAGAGCCAATGTGAGAAAATTTTAAACCTGAACCATCTCCTATGTAAAGCTCATCAGTGCTTGATTCAAGATTTTCCATCTTCGAGGTAACGTGGTGGGAAGCACCAGTGTCAGCAATCCAATTGTTGTTTCTAGGTGTTGTTGTTGCTGCATTGTTTGCAACAAATTGATTCTGCTTTAGCTTAATTTGTCGGCATTGTTTTGCACTATGCCCAACATGATCACAAAATTGGCATGTGACCTTATTTGTATTCGGACCACGTTGCCTTCTTTGATTGTTGCCAGCATTGTTTCTGTTTGTATTTGGAGAAGACTTGTTATATTGCTTCGGTTTTGCACCTTGATTGTTTGAAGGCTTAAAAGCCGAATTTGCAGAATGAAGCATATAATCAGTGGCAGCTTCCAATTTCTTTAAGAAACTTTCATAGTCATCCATCTTATCCATCAGATCTTCAAAGGAGATCTGTGTTTCCCTTGCTCTAATTCCAACAGCAAGCTCTTTGAAATCAGCACCAATGCCATTGAGTGCTGTTATTACTAGGTCTTCCTCAGTAACTGGAGAACCAATTAATGCTAAATCATCAGCAATAGTTCTAAGAGTTTGGAAGTATTAACTTACAATTTTACTTCCTTTTGGTGTAGCCAGTTTCTCACGTAGAGACATCATCCGAGACCTGCTTTTGTTGGCAAACAATTTTGACAACTTGTCCCATGCCTGTTTCGAGCTTTGACATGAGGCAATAAAGGGAACAACCGATTCGGTTGTTGAAGAGATGATTCCATGGAGAAGAAACTGGTCTTGCTGGAACCACAAATCATAAGCAGGATTTGGTGTTTGTTCAGTGGTGTTGTTGGATGTGGTAGTGATGAATTGAGGGGGAGCTGGTTTTGTTCCGTCAATGAAGCCAAGAAGTCTATGGCCAAGAAGGAAAGAATTGAACTAAGCCCTCCATGAAGGGTAATTGACAGTGGTAAGTTTAATTGGGATTGGGCGGCTGAGTTTATAGTAATGAGAGAGGAAGTGGAATTTTGAGAAGAGAGAACATGTGTTTCTGAGATTGATGAAGATGAAGTGGTAGACATTTTTGTAGGATCGACAAGAGGTAAACTGAGGAAAGAGAGAGAAAAAAATTGCTGTTAAGCGAAGGCTCTTGATACCATAAAGAGCTTAAGTATATAGATAACGAATTGGAGAAGGAAGGTATATTATTGTATTGACAGATCAACCATATATAGGTACAAGGTAAGTGTTAAATACAAGAGATAATTACAAAGATAATAACAACGTAAGGGTAAGTAGGGAAGCTATAGGCTAAGGCTTATCTACTATAGACTCATCAGAATGAGATTGTAATCCTAATCTATTATTCTCTGCAGGTACTAAGACTTATTTAATCAATAATAGCTCAATCAGTACTTCATATAATTTGGAAACTCATTTTTGTTTCAATTCAGCAAAACAAAAATAAGTAACATAAGAATATGAAATTGAAATGCTACACAACAGTAGATAGTACGTAGTACCCCTCCATCTCATGACTTAACCATGCACATTTCAATATTCAAACTCGATACCTCTATAAGTCTCAATAAACACTAGGATGTCCACTTGGGATCCTTTGTAAGTAGCGCTAATGTCTAATTTAATCCTAAATCAAATTAATAACCACATGTGATCTTGTCTTAGCGACAAAGATTGATGTCCTAAGATTTAAGTCTTATTTTACACGTATGACTAACATTGAATTAAAGTGGTCAAATTATATGCAACTTATTGGTTGATAATTAATTGTTTTTTTGGTTATTTTGATACTGATTGCGCACTTTGAGTTTCTAGCTATACTAATAACTTCATACAAGTTATTTTAGTCCGCGTAAACGCTACGAACATTCTTTATTTCAGAGTGATGCTTGATTAATTGATTGAATAAGGATATTAATATAATCAATTATATAAGGTCCACAGACATTCTTTGTTCTAGAGTGGTGCTTGATTAATTGATTGAATTATATAAGGTTGCAGTAAAAATGCAATTTAAATGGATTAGTTTTAATATTGTCTCTTGCTATTGCCATAAATCTTTGTAAGCTAACTTTTTAGACATACAAAACTAAGAATTTCAAAGAACATTTTTTTATTTGTAAGTAATAGGAAGTGCAAAGATGTAATAGAATATGGTGTTAATAGGATAATAATAGATGCATTGAAGAAATGGTGGTTTAATTCAGAAGGGAAAACCATTGAACAGTCCATGGTGAAGAGATGGGGAAGGAGAAGAAAAAGAAAGAGATGAGAAGGTGAAAAGAGAGGGGAGTAATGAAATGTTTGATTTTCGGCAAACCTGAAGATTGATCAGCACTGAGAAGTTGAAAGAAAGCAGCAGTTGAGTTGGTGAGAGGAAAAAGAAAAAAAAGGGAGAAACATTAATTAAAAGCAATTAAGGAAGGGAAATGGGTAATTACAAAAAAAGGTAGCAGGAAAAGGAAGGGGGGAAACTCATTGATGGACTTTTTAGTCATCCGGAAAGTGAGAAAATAGCAAAAAAGGTCAAAAGGTGGCACCACATTAATCCTTAATTTGGTCTTTTAGTAATTTCCCTGGTAACTAAAAATAATATATAGTATATATAATACTAGTACTTTGCCACGTGTTTCACACGTGAGATGAAAATTTTGATTGAAATTCATTTCAAGATACACATTGTGTAATATAATGTAATTGTTAATTTTGAAAAGATTAAATGTCTAAACACTTTAAAATTATTGAGAATAAACTTATCAAGTTTTCGTTATGAGAAATTTTGTTAACTATTTTTTTCTTAATAACAAAATTTATCGAATTTGCAGTAGTTAATTACTGAAAAGTTATATATTTTATTATAAAAAAATATGTGAACCAAAGAATTCAGTAAATTTTCATTATGAATCACTTAGACAACAATTTCATAGGAAGTTTACAAAATTTTCATAGGGGGTTACCAAAATTTCACAGGGAGGATTACTAAAATTTCATAGGGGTTACTAAAATTTCATAAGGAGTTTACAAAAATTTCATAGGGTGTTATCAAATTTTCATCGGGATGTTACCAAAATTTCATTTAGCAAAATTTCATAGTGAGGTTACCAAATTTTCATATTAAGGTTACTGAAATTTCATAAGGAGGTTACGAACATTTCTAGGGGGTTACCAAAATTTTATAGGGAGGTTACAAAAATTTGATTGTGAGGTTACCAAAATTTCATAAGGAGGTTAGTAAAATTCCATAGGACAATTATCTAACTACGCCATGGATTTCCAAAAAAAAGGCATAAAAGTTAAAGTGTATCTTACCCAATCGGGCCACTGGGGGCGTAAAATTATCTGATGTCAAAGGCTATCCGTTATAACCATCGAAGTGTCAAAACTCGCCCAGATGGCAAATGGTTATCCATCACGGCTATCGTGGGCAAGAAACGGTCTAGAAGGCAAAGATGATGCATCACAGCCATCGTGGGGCAAAAAGTATCCATGATGCGAAAGGCTATCCATCATGTGCATTGTGGGATAGAAACGACCCAAAAATGTCCTTGATGCCAAAGGTTATCCATCACTGCCATTGTGGGCCGGAAACGGCTCGGAAGATAAATGATGTATATCACGAATATTGGGGGTTACAAAAATTTCATAGTGAGGTTACCAAATTTTATAGTGGGGTTACTAAAATCTCATAGGGGTTTACCAAAATTTCATGGGGAAGTTACCAAAATTTCATATGGGGTTACCAATATTTCAAAATAGGTTATCAAAATTATAGTGAGTTTACAAAATTTTCATAGTGAGGTTACATCAATTTCATAGTCAGGCTACAAAAATTTCACAGGGAGGTTACAAAAATTTCATAGAGACATTACCAAAATTTCATTGTGAGGTTACCAATATTTCATAGGGGTTACCAATATTTTATAGGAAGGCTACAAAAATTTCATAGTGAGCTTACAAAAATTTAATTGTGAGGTTACCAAAATTTCATAAGGGGTTATCCGAATTTCATAGTGAGGTTACAAAAATTTAATAGTGCTGTTACCAAATTTTCATAGGGGTAACCAAAATTTCATATGGAGGTTTCCAAAATTTCATAGGGGGTTACTAAAATTTAATAAGAAGGTTGCCAGAATTTTTATAGTGACGTTACCCAAATTTCATAATGAGGTTACCAAAATTTCATAGTCAGATTACCAAAATTTCATAGTGTAGTTACCAAAATTTCATAAAATGTGACAAACTAAAAACTTTAGTGCTGTTCTTTGTGCCCTTAAAAAATTTGATGACTCTGGAGGTTTATGGATGTCATGGATTCTATTGATAAAGAGTTTTATTTGAAGTTTTATTAAGAAAATAGATAAATATTAGTCATTAACATTATTATTATGAAATGAAAAATTACTTCTTTTACTATCCTCTTCAAAATAAATCCAAACACAATATTTAGTATTAATAGTTAAATTTTTAAATTTAATTAAATCCCAATTATGCTCTTTGCTTCCGGCCAAAAAACCCAATTATGGTAGGAAATAATTTATTAATGTATTTAGTATTAATAGTTGATGGATTTACACTTTTATTTCCGTAAAGAAGTTATAATTGATTTTTATTTTGGTTTACGAAAATATTATAAATTTCATAATTATAGGATCTAGAATATATATCTTTTTATATAATTTAATAAATACAATTATAGTGAATTTACAATATCTTTTCATAATTAATAAAAAATTTATTCAAAAATAAAAAAAATATAATGACTAAAAAAAATATTAATTAACAATTATTATACTATATATAATACTAAAGTTATTTTAGAAATTAACTAACTAAGATTTTTGACTTCGTACTTTTATACTAGTAAGATATACACGGGCTAAAAGGTAAAGTTGTATTAATAACAGGTGGGACTAGTGGCATTGGTGAGAGCACGGTAGACTTTAATTTATACCGGCACCACATAGATTTCCATCAGAGTTTAGGAATGATATCAGTACAAGTAACTAAAAGCAAACAAAAAACAATCTTTAAAAGTTCGTTTATTATCAGCAAATATTTCAGCATTCTAAGCTTAATGTTCAACTATTGATCCTGGATTAATCAATCAAACATAAGACAGGGTTTCCATGTAATTAAAGGTATGATACCACTTGAAGCGCCTTGAAAAATAGAACCCAGCCTCACGAATTGTCTTAAAAGTGTTATCCTTAAATCTATAAGATATAAACCTACCAGGTATAGACATCACAAGCAATGGCCCTTCGTTTTCAACTTCAACTAGTGACACAGGGGAAATCATTTTCTCCAATTCCACCACCGAATTCGAAGAATTCTCTCTGTTTTTATCGATCTCATCTGGAAATGCAGTGACAATCAAGTTTATGTCAAAGCGATACTTCACAAACCATTTCGAACAGTCTTTCTCCATTTCATATATGACATATTCAGGACTTTCAAAATCGATGAAGAACAAATGGCCTTGAGATTCCATGAAATGCCTTAAATTATGAGGATTCCAATTCTCAGGAAGTGGAGGCCTTGGCACTTGCAATATTGTTTCCTTCTCGATGTCGAAACGAAAGGAAGTCCCATCACTAGTGAATAGCCAATGAATCCCACCATTCCAATACACCCCATGTTGAAAATTCGCAGAGAGATAATCGAGTTCTTGATTTTTAGCATCCCTCCAAGTCTCTGTTTTAGATGAATATATCTGAATTTTACAACTTGATATTGTAGAAAACTGAAGGCAAACAACTTGATAGAAAGGTGATATTGTTGGATCATATGCTAGACTGAAGTAATTAATGGAGTTTTTATTGCATACTGTTTCAGGAAGAATGGAGAATTCGTTGGTGGCTGGGTGGAAAACATAGTAAACGCAAGCAGTTGAATTGTACCTGCTAAAGCTGTAACATAGAAGTAAGCCATTGCAAGACTGGGAAATTATGATAGCACCGGGTGCAGAAGGATCGAAATGGAAATTTGCTTGGCTTTGGAAAGAATTTGAGTTTTGCTTTTGATTTTCATCCAGCGACACGTGCATATACATTGGTGGACATTTGAAACTTCGGGGCAAGAAACAAGCTAGGATAAAAGCAGAGACAGTTTTATGACTCTGGCGACTGTGGCGAAGGACGAAGTTGGGATCTGAGATGAGACTAAGCCAGTTTTTGGATACTAATTTGAATCTGATAAGTGATTTTACTGGCAAATGCAATAGAATCTCCATGATAATGTCATCGTTGCTACCAATTACTTCGGCTGATGACATATTGTCGATGAGGGTAATATTTGCTACGAAGAAGTTTTTTTTTTTTCAACTTGAGGAAATAATTGTGCTAATGGCAAATGATAATTGAACATCAAAAACCTTAAAATGTTAAAATCATGTTTTGATTTCTTCGTCAAAATCGATCAATTCGAGGAACCCCATTTTGTTTTTTTGTTCCTAGAATTTTTCTGTGTGTCTTTGTCTACCTTAGCTGTCGTGATAAACAATTGCTTGTTCGTTTTTTATGCTTTTATGAGTTTTTTTCCCCATATTGGAATCTAGAAATTAGAAACTAAAATATTGGGTAATGTGTGATTGTCTTGAATTCCCAAGTTAAGTATTTATATTCACTTGGACATTTCTTTCTCTTATGATCTGCTGAAAACAAACCATCAGCAGGGGAAATTACTTAACATTGGAAAATATAAATGTATGTATGTAAGAAACCCTTTAAAAAAGGTTTAAGTTTAAACCTTGCTGTTGAATAAATGACAAACAGTCGTTGTCTATCGGAAAAGTCCATATTGTAGCAATCCAAAATCCAACATGAACCATGCATGGCCGCAGTGCAAAAGTAGTTTGCTCACTTGTTCATAACCTTTCACGAGTGATGGGCCATAGAATTGGCATGTTTTACAAGTACCATGTGATCCACAAGCACTAGGCAGCTAGCCAAGGCCGTAATAGCTACTTCGTCAAAGTTCAAACTAATTATGCAGATTAGCGTTCAATTTCGAGTTCCATTTTGTGGCCAAAAAAAGAGAACAATATTCGAGTTCCATTCCATGATTGTTTAGTGGTGTATGAATTTTTAAATCCTAAAAGCTTAGAAGAAGAAAAAAAAAAGTTTGTAAATTTCTAATGAAGTTAGCATCTACTTTAACATTAAAAATGGAGTAACTCCTACCCTAATTTCCATAAACATATCAAAAGTACTTAATTGTCGCCAATAATATTTTAATAACTAGGCTCGATCTCCTACTGATGATCAGGAACTGAAATGAAATTTTCATTTTTCCAAATAAGAATGAAGGGTGGTGGAGAATTGGAGATTTCTTCTTGTGCTGGTTTAATTGGTCATCAATAATTAGATATTAAGAAATACAAATGAATAAAAATACATTTATGGCCACTTGTTATAATAAGAAACAATAATAATAGAAAGTGAAATTACCTAAAAACCAATCCACCATTAACTTCTCATGAGTTGAAGAACAAATGAGTAAGGGTATTTTGGTACTTTCATGTTCGGTTTTTTCGTTATTTGGATTGATAATTGAGGGTATTTTGGGAACTTTGCGAAAAAGTTACTATTTGTGGGTCCCTCTCCATAAACTAATATTTTTTTATTGGATTATTTATCTAATGATCCTCATACTTTTATGGTTTATGTTATTTAGTCCTTTAGAATTATAGGTTGGACGATTTAACGCGTTGACTTTTATTTTTGTATTTTTTTCCTATTTATCTGATTAAGGTGATTCAAGTGTCTATTGAAAGGTAATTTCATCATCTACAATTTTCATGAAGAACTCAAAAGCCAATTTTAATGTTTTGATTCTAAAAAATGCTTCCGAAATTTGTGGTTTTGATTGCCGGTCAATTTAATATCATATAATTTTTTGTATACATGTCCGATTGAAGTTATTGAAGTTTCAGTTAAAAGGATATTGCATGATTTACGACTTTCATGAAGGATCCGAAAGTTAAATTTTATCTACGAGTTTCATGAAGAGCTCAAAATGGAATTTTTATGCTTCAAGATCTTCATTAACAAACATTTTCTTATTTAGATTATTTATCAAATGACCCTCATATTTTTCTACTTTATACTACTTAGTCCTTTACAAATTCTATCTTAATCTAACGTTTAAGATTTATTTTTTTATTATTTGTTCTATTTGTCTGGTTAAGTTGATTCATATGTCTATTAAAAAGTAATTTCATGATCTACAACTTTCATGAAGGGCTCAATAGTAAACTTTTATGTTTTAATTCAAAAAAATGCTTTCTAAATTTTTCGTTTCGATTGTTGGTCTATTTAATACCATATAATTTTCAATCCATATGTCCGATTAAAGTTATTCAAGTGTCAGTTAAAAGGTTACTGTATGATCTACGACTTTCATGAAGAACCCGAAAGTTAATTTGATCTACGAGTTTCATGAAGGGTTCAAAAGGGAATTTTTATGTTTCAAGATATCTATTAAGAAATATTTTCTTATCATAATTAGTTATCAAATGACCTTCATACTTTTCTATTTTATGCTACTTAGTCATTTACAAATTCTATCTTATTCGATTTAACGCTTCATTCTTTTTATTTTCTTTGTTCTATTTGTCCAATTAAGTTAATTCTTTTTGAAATAATCCAATTAAGTTAATTCAAGTGTCTATTAAAAGGTATTTTATGATCTACGAAAGATTCAAAAACTAATTTTCATGTTTCAATTCTAAAAAATACTTTTGAAATTTTGTGATTTCGATTGACAATTTATTTAATTTCATATTATTTTTTATCTAGATGTTTGATTAACAAATATCCCTTCATAAAATTTTCGACCCCGCAGCGAAGCGCGGGCCAGAAAACTAGTATAAGATAAAACAAGACCCAAAATATGGAGAAATTACTATATGATCAGGTCTATCACGTCATCTATGGTCCCGACCAATAAGATTTTGACAAGTCAAATTTTTTCCTACAATTTTTAAAATTCTGGCAAATTAATGTTCTAAATTTAGGGACTTACTCCTACAATTTTTAAAATTCTGGTAAATTAATGTCCTAAATTTAGGGACTTACCCTGTAAATCTCATCAGATTTCTCCTAATGAAAGATTGTTTAGAAAACGATTTCTTAATTGCCTTCATCCATTTGACTTTTGCATTTTTTTAAGGTATGTTACAAGATATTTTTTTTTTTGAAAATTATGTTACACGATATTTGAATGGTCTTTGACTCTTAACAAATAGATTAGAGCTTGTCAATCGCAGTCATGATTTTTAATTTGTACCCTTTTCAGGAATGGTTCAAAACAATATTCTTTTCATCTATAAATAGCCCAAGGAATGATATGAGGAGATATAACAGGCACAAAAGATATTATATAGCTACTGACTGAGTAATATTTCCATCACTATCCTTTTTAAGAGAAGATGGATTCCAATTCTTTGGTAGCTTCCAACATACGAAGGTAAAATATAAGTTTTATAACACATGAGATTAATTAGTTTTTTATTCTTACACTGATTTGAATTCCTACTTTATATACAGGCTAGAAGGTAAGGTTGCATTAATAACAGGTGGGGCAAGTGGCATTGGCGAGAGCACTGCAAGACTTTTCGTTCAACATGGTGCCAAGGTTGTGATTGCAGATATCCAGGATGAACTAGGGAATTCAGTTTGTCAACAACTTGGCACCCAAGAAACCATTTCCTATGTTCACTGTGACGTTACTTCTGATTCGGATGTTAGAAATACTGTGGATTTAGCTGTTTCCAAGTATGGAAAACTCGACATCATGTTCAATAATGCAGGAGTGGCCAACTTAGAAGCAGTTGTTGTTGATGCAGACAACGAAAATTTCAAGAAGGTTGTGGATATTAATCTGTTTGGTGGATTCTTGGGTGCCAAGCATGCCGCGAGGGTAATGATTCCGGCCAAGAAAGGATGCATTCTTTTCACGACCAGTGTATCCTCAGTTTTGGGTGGTAATTTTGTTGGGTACTCGTACGTGGCCTCAAAGCATGCATTGGTAGGATTGGCTAAGCATTTGTGTGTGGAGTTGGGGCAGCATGGGATTAGGGTTAATTGCGTTTCACCATATGTCGTTGCAACTCCATTGTCAAGAGAAGGATTCAATAATATGGGAATGGAAAAAGAGAAACTGGAATGCGTGGTTCACAAGGCAGGAAACTTGAAAGGAAAGGTGTTGAATTCGGAAGATGTGGCAGAGGCTGCTCTTTACTTAGCAAGCGATGAGTCTAAGTATGTGAGTGGGATTAATCTGCTGGTCGATGGAGGTTATAACATAACCAATGCTGCATTCCCTATGACTATCCAAAGCCTAATGTCTTCATAATTTGGTGTTTCTCATTGTTGAGTTATTTGGTGATTCAGGATTTATGTCTTGGGGTCACTTCGTCTCGGTATTAAGTATATGATGATTTGTTCCTCGAAGTTTTCTTCTTTTTGCTAGGAATAAAAGATTGGAATTTTCTGTTGTTGATTGGTACTATGAGTTTCAGTGGGCAGCTGGAGGTCTTAAAGTCAAGGGTAACTCTCTCTTTTGACTACCATATTGCATGGAATGCCTATTGCTGTTCCCAAGCTTTTGTAATGTGTTTTTGTTTTGTTTGACACTTGCTACTACGTAGACTTGTTACTTGCATTTTATTGTAGTTTTGCTGCATTTGGATAAATAAAATTATTTAATTATAAAAAAAATTGAAATTGAAATGTCAACAATAAATAAAGAAAGACCTTTCCCTTATGTATTCTTTAATAAGTATCTCATCAATGAATAAGGGACAAAAATCAATTATGTATTGAAAATATTTGATTTGATGATAAGTGTGTATTCTTCAACTCAAGATCAATGTGAGGTGGATCAAGTGGTAATCGGTTTGTTCAAGTTTAAACAGGTCTCAGGTTCGAGAACTTGCATACGCAACCGTTTCTATTGGTAGACTCACCCATCAAACTTAGCTGTGTGACCTGGATCAAATCCAAATTAGTTAGAGCAAATCTCTGGATACTGGGTGAAAAAAAAAATCTCCGACTCAAAGAACTAAATCCCTATCGCAAAATTTGCCATTTTGTCAACTTCTCGAGTCTCTCCTCTAACACATATATAAATCCAAACATGGAAGGGGGTTTCAAATTTTCAAATTTTGAGCATGCACTGTAAAAGTAAGAAGGTAATAACCAATAAGTGATGAAAATGTTTTTCGACCATGAATGTACTTATTGTCGAATCTCTCAATGATTTATCAATAGTAAGGTAGCAAAATATTCTTTCTTTTCTCCTTGATCGAGTGATGGAAAATGCCAACATGTGAAATCATTTTCTTGTCTTTCTATATTTTTTTATGTACAATTGACTTCTTATTGTACCAAAAAGATAATGAAACATTGGCAATTGAAATTAGTTGAGTTGGTAAGTCTTCGGATTTCTGCTTGTAAGATTTGGGATTCATGTCGTGTCAATGGCCCTTATTGATGTGTGATATGTAAGTATCATTATAAGTCTTTTTTGAGATTTATAACATGTCCTGACCCTGATCCTAAGACAATCTTACCTCACCTAAACTTTATTATTAAAAAAATATATTGCAAATCGTTTTATTTTATTAACTTTTTTTTTTGTAATATTTGAGACTGATTAAACTCAGCCACTGAAACTAAGAGAGGTTGATAACTTAATATTCTATGAACCTTATTAGCCTTTTAGTTACTTATTTCAATAACGCTTTTAGCCTTTTTAGACTATTGGCCCGTACTGGCCTAAAAGAACAGACTATTGACCCATATGGAAAATGAACTTAAAAGGCTTTCATCAGGGCGCTCGGCTTGTTTAAGCCTCCTAATCAAACCGAACAACCTACGAGACTAAAGCTTGGGAAGGCCTACCCAAATTAAGGCCTTAATTAATTACTAGGCTATTTGGCATCATTAGACTTTAGTTTGGTCTTGTTGCCCAAAAAAAGAAAACTTTAGTTTGGTCCATCAAAATTTATGTTTTTTAATTACCCTCTTTTTACGATAGGTTGAAATTGGAGAATGTATATGTAATGTATTCTTTCAATCTCATATCTATACCATCTATACTATATATAAAAGTACGAATAAGGGGAAACTTTATATTTTTCAATTGTACCCTTATTTTTAAAATATATTTCCAATTGTACCTTTTTTAAAAAACATATTTCTAAATTGCCATTACTAAATAATATTTTAATTATTCTATTATTTTTTAATAATAAATTATTCCATTATTAATTATTAGATTATATAATACGTATATTAAATTATAAGAAAGTCAATTTAACTTTTTGTTTCCAACGTCCTATTTAATTTTTCCTTTTGTCTTTGTTTCCAATCTTTATATTTAATTTTGCTTTTTGTCTTCGTCTCCAACGTCCTATCCGAGCTTAGATAATATGAAGCAAATGTGCAATGAGAATTTGCTTTGGATGGTCCAATTTCAAAATTTCAAAGCAAGGTTATCAAAATTATATAATTTGATTATCAAAATTTCATAGAGGGTCAACAAAATTTTATAGAGCGGTTACCAAAATTTCATAAAGAGGTTATCAAATTTTCAAAATGTGATTACCAAAATTTCATAGTGGTACTTCTGGGGAGGTTATCCAAATTTCATAGTATGGTTACCAAATTAGGAAGGTTATTAAACTTTTATTATGGAGTAATCAAAATTTCAGGGAGGATATCAAAATTTCATAGGGAGATTAACAAAATCTCATAATGAGGTTATCAAAAAATCATAGGGAGGTTATCAAAATTTGTAGTTATCAAGATTTCATAAGGAGGTTATCAAAATTTTATAGGGAGATTTATCAGAATTTTATAGGAAGATTTATCAAAATTTCATAACGAGGTTATCACAATTTCATAGTGTGATTATCAAAATTTCAGAGTGTGATTACTGACAATTCATATTGAGGTTTTTAAATTTTCATAACGTGATTATCAATATATCATATGGAGGCTATCAACATCTTATAGTGTTGGTTATCAAAATTTCATTTGGAAGTTATCAAAATTTCATAGTGAGGTCTTCAAAATTCCTTAGGGAGGTAAACAAAATTTCATAAGAAGGTTAAAACAAAATTTATAAAAAGGTTCTCGAAATTCCATAGTATCGTTATTGAAATTTCATAGGAATGTTATCAAAATTTCATAAGGACGTCATAAAAAATATAGTAATTATCATAATTTCATAGGAAGGTTATCAAAATTTCGTAAGGACGTTATCAAAAATAGTGTAATTATCATAATTTAATATGAACGTTATCATAATTTCGTATGAATACTTCATTTGAACACGTTGGGCCACGTGCAACGCACGTGAAAGCTAAAGCTAGTATATAAAAAAGCACGAATAAGAGGAAATTTTATATTTTTTTATTTTACCTTTTTTTTCAAATATATTTCTAAATTTCTCCACACCATTTTTAGCATCCGAATTTTCGTCCAAAACATTCTCCAAGTCAGTTTAGAAGAAGATCAATTATATCCAGAAAATTCAAGGGCAAAATCGTCTACCGTAACGGCAAAATAGGTCTCGAGGTAAGCATACAAGTTGTATATCTTGAAATCCTCTTTCCAACGGTATCTCATTTGCATTTTTCTGAGCCATGAATCAAAAGTTATGAATTTTCTTCCAAAACTGCTCTTATCAAGTCCTCCTTTAAATAGAATTTAACAATGCTGCATCCAGACCTGAGAAACGAAACGAACCGAACCGAACCGAACATATTTTAATTATTTTTATTATTAATATATTTATAAAATCTATAATATATATTAGTTTTCTTAATTAATTTTCTTAATTTAATGTTAATAGACATGTTATTTGATGTTTACTTATATATATATAATTTTTAAAATATAAAGTTAATTAATTAACTAAATATTACATCATTTTTTAAAAATATTCTTAAGTAGAAAAGGTTCCGGTTTGGAACCGAAACCGAACCGAGAACCGTCGGTTCCGGAACCGAAACCGGAACCTTACTTAAAAAGTTAAGGTTTCGGTTCCAATTTTTCAAGAACCAGAACCGAACCGTGGTCAAGCTGCATCAATGCTGAATCATTATTACATCATAATTACTGATTGTACTTAAAATCCTTCTTTGGGCTTCTATATTAACGAATTGGGTTTAAGAATATCAGATTTAAACTTCAAGACATCTAGCTTAGCAATTTGGGCTTCAATGGACACAAACGAGCCTAATAGGCCTACTAGCCGAAATGAGACAAAATTAATAGTGTCTCCAAATCTATACTATATATAAAAGTACGAATAATGGGAAACTTTATATTTTCCGATTATGTCTTTCTTTCTTTTTTCAAAAATATTTCTAAATTGAAGAGACAGGCTCATTAATCAAATAGAGAAGTTCGTGTGATCTATAATAGAGTGGACCATGAGATAATGGCTCCGAGTTTTTTTTGTCTGAAGGGGATCCTCTTTGATATTGGAGTTAGTAGGATATTAAGGTATTTGAAAATATTGAAGTTAGTGGGGTTTTAAGATGTTTAGAGAGCTTAAGATCTAAAGAGTGGAGATAATGAACTTTTACCTTATGTGTGGAGCTTATGTATGGAGTAGCTCTCTCTCTCTC
>AWWV01010011.1:0-23552 GCA_001974805.1 Corchorus capsularis | reverse complement strand
CTCTCTCTCTCTCTCTCTCTCTCTCTCTCTATATATATATATATATATATATAGTGTGGCTTTCGTACTATATGGGCTCAATATTACCCACTAGGTATGGGGGCGCACGGTTCTAAAATGATTGCACAAACAACCATGAAACTTAGCGTCAGGTGGGTAAGTTGGGACGATCTAAGCTAAATAGACTTACCGGTTGCATAACTAGGTAGTATCGAACGTAAGGGTATTCGAGATATGCAAGAATGCCGAAAAGGGGAATGCTCAATTTTTGAGGATTGAGTAGGAGAGTGCGATTTAGGAATGATGATGGATAGGAGAACTCGAGCTGATAATTATGACAATTTCATAGGAAAATTATCAAATTTTCATAGTGTGGGTTATCAAAATTTAATAGGTAGTTATCAAAATTTCATAAAAATATTCAATCGAAACATATTGAGAAGGGAAAGTTAAAACTAGTATATGTAAATAGCCCAACAGATACAATAGAGGAAATATAACAGGCACAAAAACAAATATACAGCTGCTACAAACAAGCTTTAAGGCACCTCTTCCGTAATTGCAAGTTTTGAAAATATTGTCACAATTCTTTGTAGGAGAAGATGAATTCCAATTCTGGTTGGTAGCTTCCAACACAAAAAAGTAAAATTTAGCGATTACCCCAGACTTATATTTAATTAAAATCGCTCAATGAATATGTAAACTTCATATTTGGAATCTGATTTTTGGTTTAATCTGCTTTTGACATGACAAAGTCATTTTTCGTTTCGACTCATGGAAATAGTGAAGTAGTTGAGCAAATGTCATCTGATAAGTTAACATGAAAAACCTTAAGGCTTAGTTTGGAAGTAGGAAAAGTTCTAGGGAAAAGAAAATAAATTCCCATATTTTTCCTATTTACGTTTGGTTACTAGGGAAAATGGAAGGGAAAGTAAAAATATGGAAACTAAGGAGAAAAATGTAGAGGAAAAATTTTCTCTTGCTTTCCCTACAAAAAACAAGGGAAAATGAGGGAAAAAATTATCGGGATGCATTATGAACTTCTGGTGGAGGGACGAATCGCGGCCTGCGACAAACGCCCAAGGCCCCACCCCAAATCCCTCACACCCGTTGTCAAATTAAACCACATGTATTGGTTTTTTTATTATTAAATTGAAAAATTAAATACTTTCTGTTTCTCACCTTATCTTCCAACTGTTTTTTTCCTTCTTTCACCTACAATTATTTATCTCATTTTCTTTTTAAAATAACTCTTATAATATTTATTATTTCCTTTTCTCATTTGAACTTAAATTTTAACAATTCGTATTTTTAATCTAACTAGTTTTCGCTTCCACGTGCGTTGCACGTGATACTTTAAATTATATGAAGATTAAAATCTTAAGCATATAGTAAATTTTGTCCTAAAAAATTATATTATTAGAGATGACAAAATTTCATCCGAGTGTGGGTATTCGACTCGACTGCCTGAAACCGAATCAGATCCAACTCGATTCGACCAAAAACTCCGCTCAATTCGAAACCGAAATTATTTGACCCAAATCATTAATGACCCGAACTCGATCAACCCAAAATTACCTAAATCGAGATTAATTGTATTTAAATGACCAGAATCCGAAAAGACCTAAACCTGAAAATTATAGGCTAAACCAGAGGCTCAAACCCAAAATTATTGGAACCATATGACCCAAAACCGAAAAACACCCAAACCAAAAATGACCTAAATCCAAATGACCCGACATTTGAGCGATCCAAACTCAACCCAATCTAAAACCAAAAATTAACCGAACCCGTATAACCCAAAATTTCCTTAACCCGAAACTGAACCCAAATCCAACCCGACCAGCCCATTTATATATACATTGGGTTTTACCATCAAAGTAACAAAAGAAATTATTCCATACAAATAAAAATATTAACAATGTATAAAACAACAAATTTAAACCCACAACAAAGTTGTATTTATCAAGAAAAAAATAATTATAAGTCAAATAAAATAATTACACGTTAGGAAAATAACAAATTTTAATCATAATACATTGAACTATCAGATAGAAAATGTCAATCACAATTACTTTTTAAATTAAAATGGTAAAAATAAAAAAAATTATATAAAATATTGAATTTAATTAAATGAAAATAGAGTTTTTAGTAGAATAAAATTGTATATTAGAAAAAATTTTAATATATCCAAATTTTTTGGTAAAAATAAAGTAATTATAAAGATATTAGATTTAATTAAATGAAAATAGAGTTTTTAGTAGAATAAAATTGTATATTAGAAAAAATTTTAGTATATCCAAATTTTTTGGTAAAAATAAAGTAATTATAAAGATATTAGATTTAATTTAATTGAATAAAAATAGAGTTTCTAGTAGAATAAAACTATAATAGTTAAGTAAGGACATTTAAGACAATATATTTGAAAAATAAGGGTACAATAGGCAATTCAAAAGTTTCTCACAACTCGTACTTTTATATATAGTATAGATACTTAGTTACTTTGAAATTAAAAGCAACAATATAAATAGTAGTGCCTTTTAATAATTTTGTGGTTTCAAAATTAATAAACAAATTTGTTTGTTGTAAACAAAAATTAAATAGACTTGAAAGACCAAATTTAACCATCAATAAACTCTATAATTATAATTAAATTATTTTGCCTATTATTTTCCTTGTCATCCAAACAATATGAGGATTTTAATTTTTCCCTATTTATTTTCCTTGATTTCAACTTTCCCTAAAATTTTCCTTTCCTTTTTCCTACTTCCAAATTAAGCCTAAATTAATGATATAGTCTTGTTTAGATTTCTTCGTCATCGATCAATTCGAGGGACCCATTTTGGGTTTTTGTTCCTCGAACTTTCTTGGTGTCTTTGTCTACTTGCCTGTCGTGATAAACTTGCTTGTTCTGTTTTTATGCTTTTGTGAGTTTGTCCATCTTTAATTAAATCTAAAAAGAAACAAAAATTCTCTAAAGTACTGTTTTACTGATTGTCTTGAATTCCTCAAGTATTTGAACCAAAAAAAAAATCCCAATTATTTCGCTTGGACATTTCTTTCTCTGATGATCTACTGAAAACAAATCATCGCTGCAGGGGAAATTACTTAATATAAGATAAGATATTAATTCTAGGAACTGAAATGAATTCTAGGAACTTTTCATTTATCCAAATAAGAATGATGGTTTAATTGGAGATTTCTTGTGGTGGTTTAATTGGTCATAATTAATAATAAGATAGTAGTATTAAGAAATACAAATGAATTATAAAATATAATAGAATGGCTGCTACTTGTATAAAGAAAAAAAATATTAAGATAATACAAGACCCAAATTATGTTAGGGAATTCTAATGGTAGTAGTTATTGTTGATTATTGATTAATGCTGTAGTTTCAATGAATACTGTCCTTTTGATCTCCTAATTTAGATTGTTTAGAAAATGATTTGTAGTAATTCCTCCAGACATTTGACTTTGCATTGTATAAGGTATTCCGTGCATAATTTTCTTTGAACGTGTTTTGGTCTTTGACTCTTAAACAAATACAAATTAGAATTTTCTGATTGTGCTTCGCGTGTGAGTGTTTTATTTTATAAATTCTTTTAAGAAAATTAAGTTAAGAATCGAAATTTATATTTAATTTATAATTTATTTTATAAAATTGTCTTGGTAAAAAAAAAATCTTCCATTTCTCCCCTCTAATTAATTTGGTCTATGATATTATTCTTAACATTCATTGAACAACAGACGAAAGGGAATGAACCACTTTTAATTTTCCCGAACTATAATTATTTTATTCACATTTGAAATTTAATATACTAATATACTAATAATACACAAAAAATTAAATATTAAAAAATTAAATAGTAAAATTAAATATACCACCTTTCTGCGCACAATTGTTGAAATTGGTTGAAAACTTGAAATAATACTCTGTTCATCTTTTATAAATAGCCCAAAGGAATGATTCAGGAGATACAGGGGACAAACACAATTATAGCTACTAGAAACAGGATTAAGGCAGGTTTTCTGTAATATTTTCCCTTTCCTTTTAAGGAGAAGATGGATTCCAACTCTTTAGGTTATCTTTGGTTCGTGGTATCTTAGGTATTATATGGTAATGTCATTCACACTACTTTCCTAGGAATGTTATTTTAGTGGGAAAGTATAATTTTTTATTTTTATGGGAATAAGATTATCATGTTTGGTTAACATGGGAAAGTTATTACATTTTAAGATTATAAGAGAAAGACAAGGGAAAAAGAGTAACACTTTCCTGGGAAAGTTAACTTTCCTACCCTTTTAGGTGGGAATGCCATTCCACCATTTTCCCACTTGAATGGGAAAGTGGTGGGAATGCCATTCCCACCTAAAATTAGATTCCACCAACCAAACATGGGAATGTTATTCCCTCTACCTAACTTACAACACTTTCCCACTACATTCCACGAACCAAACGCAACCTTAAAGGCTTCCAACATACGAAGGTAAGTTTTATTACACATGAGAGATTAGTTTCTGTCTTTCTGATAGCGACACTGATTCGAATTCTTACTTATATACAGACTAAAAGGTAAGGTTGCATTAATAACAGGTAGGGCTAGTGGCATTGGCGAGAGCACGACAAGACTTTTCGTTCGACATGGTGCCAAGGTTTTGATTGCTTTCCCTAAAAAAAAAGATTTTGATTGCAGATATCCAGGATGAACTGGGGAATTCTATTTGTCAACAGCTTGGCACCCAAGAAACCATTTCCTATGTTCACTGCGACGTTACTTCTAACTCAGATGTTAGAAATGCAGTGGGTTTAGCTGTTTCCAAGTATGGAAAACTCGACATCATGTTTAATAATGCAGAAGTAGGGAACGCAGAGGCAAGTGTTGTTGATGCAGGCAGCGAAAATTTCAAGAAGGTTGTCGATGTTAATTTGTTTGGTGGATTCTTGGGTGCCAAGCATGCCGCCAGGGTAATGATTCCAGCCAAGAAAGGATGCATTCTTTTCACTGCCAGTGTATCCTCAGTTTTAGGTGGTTCTGTTGGGTACTCGTACGTGCCCTCAAAGCATGCATTGGTAGGATTGGCTAGGAATTTGTGTGTAGAGTCAGGGCAGCATGGGATTAGGGCGCGTTAATTGCATTTCACCATATGTCATTGCAACTCCATTGTTAAGAGAAGCATTCATGGGAATGGAAAAAGAGAAATTGGAAAGTGTGACTCACAAGGTAGGAAACTTGAAAGGGAAGGTGTTGGAGTCGGAAGATGTGGCAGAGGCCGCTCAGTATTTAGCGAGCGATGAGTCCAAGTATGTGAGTGGGGTCAATCTCTTGGTCGATGGAGGTTATAGCATAACCAATGCTGCGTTGCCTATGACTATCCAAAGCCTAATGTCTTCATAATTTGGTGTTTCATTATTGTTGAGTTATTTGTTGATTGAGGATTTATGTCTCGGGGTCATTTCATCTTGGTATAATGTATATGATGATTTGTGGCTTGAAATTTTCTTCTTTTTGCTAGGAATAAAGGATTGTAATTTTCTATTGTTGATTGATGTTGGGAGAGGAATCCGGACCCTGACTGCTTCAGCCAGGCTTACCGAGCAGCCCATATACATGTCGGACACCAACCTGAACCCAAAAGTCTAGACTGATGGTTTCTTGGGTCCTTTATGTATATATGTCACTCAAACAACCCATCTCTTTATGATATGGGATGTTTCCTTCACATGTGAAACCCTAACAATCTCCCCTGATTCACTTGTGAGTCCTTATCTCTCCCCCGTGCGGCCCAACCCATCAAGTTTTAAGTCAATTATCGGTCATCCAAGACTTAACCCGTGGAGTGGTGCAAGCTACGAACACTCCACACTCGCACGCCCCTGGCCTACTGCCAACCAGGTTTACCGTGCTCATGGGCCACACTGATCGAACTAACCAGGCTCTGATACCAGTTGTTGGGAAGGCCCTGCAATAATATACACGCGCGGAAGCAAACAAATACCAATCCCACAGACAACAAACCAACAACAATATCCAAACCAATGATCCAAAGCAGTTAAAATAATTAACCAATCCACCAAGCAGATATATTTCAACGAAGCAAGCAGAAATCCAAACTGGCAACAATTAAAGAAAATTAAAGAACACCAAATTTACGTGGAAAACCCTTCAGTGTAAAGGGAAAAACCACGAGGCAAAACCGGATAAAAATCCACTATGAGAAATAATCAATTACAATAGTTCAAGTCTAAGCTAATTGCCCAAATCCTAAGCACCAACAAATTGGAACTAAAATACAAGGATTACCTCTTTGGATCACCAAGAAATCAACCCCAAAGAAACACCCAATTTGTTGCCCACTTATCTCTCTCCCTTACCCTCTCTATGGAGCAAGAACAAGAAAAATATAATTTTTCTTAGACCTACTAGCAAGCTTCTTGCTAGTTATCGATGCCGCTTGCCAAATCGCAAGACCCGCGCCGCTCACAAGCTTGATTTCTCAATTGCAAAATCGCAATTCACCAATTTGCAATTCAAGGCACAATAACCAACTCCCAATTTCAATAATATATATATATATATATATATGGTGAAAGTCGGTTAAACAACCAAACCCTTGCCTTGATTAATCTTAGCCGTTGGATTAAAAATCCAACTTAAAATCATGACCATCAAATATATCAAAGCCATAAGGCCCACTTGAAACCAAATTGGGGTTGGACCCAAATGGGCTACAAGCCCAACAATCTCCCCCTCCAACCCCATACGGAGGAGATGTGTTACACAACCTGCTTCACTTGAAGTTTGCCTTGGCCAAGGTGTCCATCCCAGCCAAGTTACTGTACAACTCAAGTTTCTCCCAGGGAACCACTTTAGTTAGCATGTCTGCAACATTCTTATCGGTATGAATCTTCTTCAACTGCAATTCTTTATCTTCCGTTGCCATACGCAACCAATGGTATCTAACATCAATGTGCTTTGTCCTAGCATGGTACATGGTATTCTTACTCAAATCCAAAACACTTTGGTTATCATAAAATACCACATACTCTTTCTGACTCAAACCCAATTCATGAAGAAATCTTTTCATCCAAAGCATTTCCTTACCTGCTTCGGAAGCTGCAATATATTCATCCTCCGTTGTCGACAAGGCAACACATTTCTGCAATTTAGAATGCCAACAAACAACCCCCGCCCCCCCCCCCCCCCCCGCGGAAAAGTAAAAGCGTAACCCGAAGTAGATTTCCTACTATCAAGATCACCCGCCATGTCTGTGTTGTCCCAAAACTCAAGCACATCTTCGAAGTACCTCTCAAGTATCTGAAGATCCATTTCACCGCTTCCCAGTGTACATTTCCCGGATCGGAAAGAAACCTGCTCACTACACCAACTGCATGAGCAATGTCAGGTCGTGTACAAACCATGAGATACATCAATGAACCCACTGCAGAGGAATAGGGAAAAACTGACATCTCATCGTTCTCTTTCTCACTCACAGGACAAGATTTCTTGGTTAACGAAATGATTAGCAAGTGGTGTGCTAATAGGCTTAGCACCCTGCATGTTGAATTTCTTTAGTATTCGTTCAACATACTTTTCCTGTGATAACCACAGCTTTCCAGCTTTCCTGTCTCGGATAATATCCATACCCAAAATCTGCTTAGCTGGACCTAAATCTTTCATATCAAAAGACGTAGACAAATCATCTTTCAACTTGCTAATTAATTCAACATCTTGCCCAACAATCAACATATCATCAACATAGAGTAAGAGAATAATGAAATCATTACCAAATGATCTAAAATAAACACAAGGATATGCTGCAGTTCTCGTAAAGAGATGACTCACCATAAAGGAATCAAACTTCTTGTACCACTGCCTCGGAGCTTGTTTCAAGCCATACAAGCTCTTCTTCAACTTGCAAACCATCTGTTCCTTCCCTTTAACCTTAAAACCTTCTGGTTGGTCCATGTAAATTTCTTCTTGCAAATCACCATGCAAGAATGCAGTCTTAACATCAAGTTGTTCAATCTCAAGGTTCAAACTCGCAGCTAGCCTAAGTACAACCCGAATGGAACTCATCTTCACAACTGGAGAAAAAATCTCATCAAAGTCAATACCTACTTTCTGTGCGAAGCCTTTAACCACCAAACGAGCTTTATACCTCACTAGTTTGTTACCATCTTTCTTCAACTTGAACACCCACTTGTTCTTAAGTGGCCTTTTACCTTTTGGAAGCTACACTAACTCATAAGTGCCATTTTTTCTGCAAAGAATCCATTTCTTCTTGCATTGCTTCCAACCATCGCTACTTATCTGAAGTAGACTGCACATCACGAAAGCTCTCTAGCTCCCCATCATCAGTAAACAAAAGATACTGAGAACTAGGATACTTGGTGGATGGAATATGCCCCATGGTCAATCTCCAAAGCTGAGGCTTAGTGTTCTTAGGTGGGGGTGGTTGCTCCCCCTGCTCAATACCTACTGCATCTGGCTGTGCAATGTCATCATCACCATCCAACTCATCATTACCTATAGCTGGCTCATTTGTACCAAGTTCAGTACTTTGTTCATCTCCACCATCTGTGGCTCTCCTTGGTGGAACTGTTGTCGGTATCACATCATCATCATCATGAACAACCCGAGAAGTTTTTTCCTTCTTCTCAAAATCAGCTATGGTCTCATGTTCATGAAAGACAACATCCCTGCTTCTCACAATCTTTTTCTTTTCAGGATCCCAAAACCTATAACCAAACTCCTCACCACCATAGCCAACAAAGATACAAGGAGTGGTTTTACTGTCAAGTTTTGACCTTTGTTCCTTAGGCACATGCAAGAAAGCCTTGCATCCAAATACCTTCAAATTAGCATATGAAAGATCTTTACCTGACCATACTTTCTCTGGTATGTCAAAGCCTAAAGGAGCCGATGGAGATCTGTTGATAAGGTAGCAAGCAACTTTGACCGCTTCACCCCAGAATGCCTTAGGTAATTTAACATTCCTTAGCATGCATCTCACTCTCTCCATAATGGTGCGATTCATCATTTCAGCTACACCATTATGTTGGGGTGTTCCAGGTTCTGTTAACTCATGCTTAATCCCATGCTTTGAACAATATGTAGCAGAGTCATTGGATGTGTACTCACCACCATTATCTGTCCGAATACACTTCAAGGGTAACCATGTTTCCTTCTCAACCATGGCATGAAATTTCTGAAACACCTGTAGTACCTGGCTTTTGTATCTCACACAAAACACCCAAGTTTTTCATAAAGCATCATCAATAAAAGTAACAAAGTATCTATTGCCACCTTAAGACTCCACCTCCATGGGACCACAAACATCAGAATGAATCAATTCCAATCTATTTTCTTTCCTAGTAGCAGGTATACAGAAAGAAACTCTAAGATGCTTACCAAATAAACAATGATCACAAGAGTTAACAGTCAAACCTTTAATTTTGGCCGAGGGTATAGGAATGAGGGACTGTCTCGCCAAAAGCCGCAACCCTTTTTCACTCAAGTGTGCTAGCCTGTTATGCCACAAATTTGGTGAAGCATCATCTTCCACTACATTGACATTGTTTCCACAATGTTTCAACCAAGTCTTGTACATAGTGCAACATAAACTTCCCTTTACAACTAGTAAAGACCCATCAAAAAGCTTCCACAGCCCATCCTTTTGCCGACTCTCATATCCTTCCTTATCAAGGACATTAATGGAAAGCAAGTTCATTCTCAAATCCGGAATGCGTCTCACATTCTTCAAAGTAAATGTGCAACCAGTACTAGTCTGAACAACAATGTCACCAATTCACACAATCTGCAACACACTTTTGTTTCCCATCCTGGTTTCACCAAAGTCTCATGCTTTGTAAGTTGTAAACAACTCCCTCTTGAGAACACAATGATATTCCGCGCCTGTGTCAACAATCCACTCAATAGATGGATCAGCTACATGGTTACAATCACCATGTCCACAAATCAATGACACTGTCTCCTCATTAGAAACACTACAGTCACATTGCTTTCTTCCTCCGAATTCTTCTTGCTTTTTCCATCTTTCCGCTCTTGCTTCAAGAGCTTGCAGTTTCGCTTGAACTGACCAACTTTACCACAGTGATAACACTTCATTGGATCCCTAGACTTGGATCGGTTCTTGGATTTACTCCGACCCCTGAAGCCTTGACCTTTTTCCCTGGATCTCCCCCTGTTCTCTGTAACAAGTGCTTGATTAGACCCAGATTCTCTATTGGTTCGTCTTGCTTCTTCATTCAACAAAGCATCCTTTGACATCTCCATAGTTACTTTCTTGTCTGGAGCAGAGTTAGTGACCGTGACAACTAACGTATCTCAACTCTCCGGCATAGAACCCAATAGAAACAAAGCATTTACTTCTTCACCAAGATCAATCTTCATAGTCAACAACAGATTTAACATCTCCTGGTAGTCACTCAAGTACTCGGCCATGGATTGTCCCTCTTTATACTTCATATTGGAAAACTTTCTGATTCCAAAAACCTTGTTCATGGGGCTTTTCCTTTCATACAATGCAGCCAATTTTTCCAAAGCAGCATAAGCGCTTTTCTCCTGCGCCATATGGTGAAAGACACTAATGTCAACCCATTTTCTTATTGTGCCCAACGATTTCCTGTCAAGCTTCTTCCAATCATCATCTGACGTATCACTTGGTTTACCCGAATCACCCAATACCGGATCATACAAGTCCTTGCAGTATAGATGATCCTCCATCATCGGTTTCCAAATATTGTAATTTGTAGCTGTTAGTTTCATCATGGAACCACTATCACTCTCCATGATTCAAAGATGTAACCTAGCTCTGATATCAGTTGTTGGGAGAGGAACCCGGGCCCTGACTGCTTCAGCAAGGCCCACCGAGAAGCCCATATACATGTCGGACACCAACCTGAACCCAAAAGTCTAGACTAATGGTTTCTTGGGTCCTTCATGTATATATGTCACTCAGACAACCCATCTCTTTATGATGTGGGGTGTTTCCCTCACATGTGAATCCCTAACAATTGACACTATAAGTTTAGTAGGCAGTTGCAGGATTTAAGAGAAACTCACTCTTGTGACTATTATCCTTAAGATTACATGGAATGCTTATAGCTATTCCCAAGCTTTTGTTAATTCCCTTCATATTCTTTTTTTTTTCTAAGGATTGAAATTGATTATGCACGAAAGTAGTTAATTTCGAATACGTTGATTTATGAGCCTCTCAACCTGTCACATGGAATCCACCACCATCACACCTGCTGAAAATCAACACAGACGCAACTTTCTCAAGCTCCCTTGGTGAATCAGGTCTTGGGATAAGTCATTCGGGATCATTCATGCCAGATTATATGTTTTGCGACGAAGATAATTCGTTTTGTCAATATTACTTTCTATGCTAAAATGCTTGCCATACACTTTGGACTTGTTATTACTCATGTCTCATAGTTGTAATGTAGGTCGCTGCATACTAGAAAGTGATTCTCTTATGGCCATTAGTAGTGGCGGATCTAGAAATTATTTTTAAAATGGGCACAATATTTTCTTTACATACACAAAAAAAATTTCAAGGGCACAATGATGAATTAATTAATTAAGGGTGGGCACACTTGATCAAGTTAGGATGGGCACCATCCAAAAATCAACATAAAATAAGAAAAGTTTTAGAAATTGAGGGTGGGCCCGTCCCACCCTCATTCTAACATAGCTCTGCCCCTGGCCATTGGTGAGATTTTGAGGGTTTGTAGTTCACGTTGGAAAAATGGTTTTTTGATTGGTGATATTTAGACCTGCTCATGGGCCGGATCGGGCCGAGATTTTACTATATAACAATAGAAATCGTGCGAGTCCAGGCCCGGCCCAACCTAACTATTCGGGCTTGGTCATTTGACCAAATCCCACCCATATTTAAGAATTCATGTTCAAGGCCCGCCCGGTCCCTCCCGTTTTATATTTTTTGAAATAAAAATTAAAATTTTATTTACATTTTGCTCAATTTTTTTAATAAAAATCAACATGATAATAATTTTTAGCCATATTTTTTATAAATATAATTTTTATAATATATATATATATTGTAATGTTATATATTACATAGTATATATTTAAATATTTAAAAATAATAAAGATATGTATTATGGTATATATATATATTATACTATATATAATATAATATAATATATATTATATTATATACTAATACGGGCCGGGTTGGGTCGGGCTTTTGGAAAGAAAACCAAGACCCGACCCGTTTTGCAAAATGGGCATCTTCCTTTGTCCAAAGCCCAACCTTTGGGTCTTAAACTATTGTCCAAACCCTCCATTTTTTCGGACGGGCTTTCGGGTTTGAACGGGTACCCGGACCTTCAGCAGGTCTAGTGATATTATAGACTTCTACATTTGTTCAATATACTTTCACTCATGTGATGCTAATATAATGACACATCGATTGGCAAATTTCGGTCTTGATGCTAACCATGTGTGGTATGGATTACCCTCATGCATTTGTAATCCTGATTAAAGTTGAATGAAGTATATTCAACTTGACTCTCATATATACTTGATTCTTACAAAAAAAAAAGTATATTCATACTTGATTCTTTAAAAAAAAAAGATAAGTATATGTATTTTCCTACTCAAAAACAAGATTCATATCACAAATTTGTTATCTCATAAAACTCTCTCCTCTAACATTAAAGCCAAACACTATGAAATTAACAAGGAAATAATTAGTTTAAATGATTTTAAAATCATTGTAGATTTTTTTTAAAAAAAAACATTGATTTTCTAGATGTACCTATGAAACAGACAAAAATTGAAAGTATTCCACTTATTTTGAAACTGAGGGAGTAGTATAAATGTGATCGACTACCTTATGTTGTCTACTACTATTGCTAATTATGTTTTTCCTTTCACACAAAATTAAGAAGATTAGGAAATCTTCCAAACGATGGAATAAACAGAAAAACAAACAAAGAGAAATCGTAAACACACATAATAATATTCATTGTATTACTCACACATTGATATTATTCGCATACAACCATAGAAAATAAGAACAAAAGCAATAATTTCAATCATCCACATTTTCCACCAGTCCCCCCAAAAAAGATGCAATAAGGCACTTTCAACTTTCCGCATTGTCTTTTGTCCACTATACCATAGCAGCCAGATTTGTCTACATGTCGGATTGTAGCATCGTCATCAGGAGTCAAGAATTGGCGTTCATTATTCAAAAACTTGATATATTTAAAGTAACAATTGCGTTTATAATCGTCATTTGGCATATGACCACTCCCCATGGGAGGGCTGTTTCCTTGCTTATCAGCAATTGCAATTCCACCCCATGCCACATGGTTTGCCCCCCTGCTTATTTTGGGTAATAGTTCTTTTGGCCAATAAGCAATATATGTTATCTAGTTTGATATTCCAAACCACCAGTTGCCGGTGTTAGGGTCCTGAACCATAGATATTTCTTGGTAATTAGAACATGGGGAAGAATATAGATGGTTGAACATGCAAAAAGGAAAAATACCTAATAAACAGCGAGCGGGATAATATATTGATTACCGCCATACGTGGAAACAGGCCATAAAGGTCCATCGGGGCCAATTTGTGGGTTTGTTGATACAAAACCCGGACACCGAGTATTGTAACATTGTGTTTTATTGTCCTATATAATTTGGCATCAGAAAATTATGCAACAAACAAATATCTTATACCAATAGATATATCTTTGAAAAAAGAATAAAACTAAACTAGGAAAAGAGTTGTATATATTGCTTACCCCGAACAATATGTAAACAGCCGAGTCAAATTGTCACCATTCAAACTAGGAGAAACCTGATATGTTCATTACAATATAATATTATGTGACTTCCATATCATGAAATCTAAATAAACTACAATAAGTTCAATCCCCAATTAACAACCTCAAATAGAAATAGAAAATAATAATAATAATAATAATTGAATCGTTAATAATCTATACTACTGTATTAACAACTGAGTTCTTTTTACAAATTTAAGCTTCCTCAGAGACAACCAATGAATAAAATATAATTTAAAGGGTATAATATGGTTTAAAAAAATAAAATTTTAAAAATAAATACTATATATTTCCCAATGTTCTATTCTGAAAAAAAAAAATACCACCATTCAAAAGAAACTATTACTAATAATAGTAATAGTTTAAATTTTACCGCCCATCAAGCAAGTATGACATTCAATTAATCGAGTTGATCAATAGGACCATTCTGAATCCATAAATTAGCTGAAGAAAATTGACGATAAAAAACAACTATGTTATATTTTGATACGTATCCGGATGCACCATAATAATTATGCGGGCCTTCTTTCATTCCTATTTGCACAACCTAACCCATCACGATAAAAAATAAATAAATTAATTAAGGGCTTGTAACTAAATTGAAAGGAAAAAGTTTAAGGCTATAAAGTAAATGTAATTATACCTTGTTTCGTGCCAAAAAAAAAAAAAGTAAATGTAATTAAATACTAATTGTGGTAAAGTGAAGTGGACTTAAATACTCACATGGTGATTGGGAGAAAAGTATTTGAATGTTGCCCAAAATGGACAAAAGGCCCTTTAGGGAGAGATTTCATTCTGATTAAGTCTTTCTTTGAAGTTCGACGAATTGGAATTGTTCCCGTAGGACATGGCACCTTTTGTGGAAGTAATTTTACATTTTTTTTGTGCTAATTTTCTGTAGTCATTTGGGTATTGTTGTTGGTTTCCTCTGCACCAAAAGCCATGATTTCAAGTCCAAAGAAAAATCTGGCAAAAAAAAAAGTCCAAAGAAAAATAATTAAAAAATTAATTTTTGAAAAAAATTTAATTTGATTATATATATATATATATATATATATATACATACCTGAATCTTGTGATTTTTGAGTAAAGGATGGGCAAGTGTTGGTTGTTTGTTAATATCTATGCAGTCGATGATATCCCCCTCCTTTGTCTTCCAAGAAAACAAAGTGATCGATATGAGAGATAATTATAGCAACTGGGAAGTAAAATAGAGAATGAATTAAATATGGAAGATCAAAGGAGTTTGATAAAATACTTGAAAGGTTTTGATAGGAGGTTTATTGAGAACTTTTAACTGTCTTTCTAACTCCAACTCCTCCACAGTTGAAATACTTGAAATTGAAACCCTTGAAATGGGACTCGTAGAGACGGAATAAATGATGAATATAATGATGAGCAATGGTGTTAGGACTTTCATAGCCATAATTTCACAATTTGTAGCAGACACCACTCACTATAGCAAGATTGACGTGTGTTATATATAGCCAAGATAAGAAGCATTAATTACATTAATTGAATTTTGCGCAATTCATGGTCAATTGAAAGAAAATACTCCATATCATTAAATGAATCATGTTTTATTGTGAAAATGTAGGAAAGTGCAATAAATACAAGTACTGTTCTTTCTTAATTGTCCATATAGGGAAATTATACAATACATTGTCAGTAAAGTTTAGAAAACTACATATGTGAGGTTTAAGAGTTGACATGTGTTCTTTACGGAATAATTTTGAATTTTAAAAACAAAATTAAATCAGAAAATGGGTATGTGTCAACTTCTCACTCTGTTTATGGAGTCCAAATTTTACACTGTCAATGTATTAAATAATTACTATATATATATATATATATATAACAATATATAAAATGAGAACTAGAAGTACCAAAAAACCAGTTGAGAAATCTCACCACATTCACCCAAGAACAAATTGTTAGGGGTATTTCGGTACTTTTGTGCTTGGTTTTTTTGTTATTTAGGTTGATGGTTGAGGGTGTTTTGGGAAGTTTGAAACAAAGTTACTATTACTGGGCCCCACTAATAATAAACAAATCATTTTTTTTAGGTCTATTTATCAAATGAACCCTATACTTTTATGCTTTATTCTATTTAATCCCTCACAATTTTTGGGTTGGACGATTGAACGTTTCGCTTTAATTCTTTTTATTTTTTGTTTTGTTTGTTCGATGAAGGTGATTCAAATATCTATTAAAAGGTAATTTCATGATCTACAACTTCCATGAAGGACTCAAAAGTCAATTTTAATGTTTTGATTCAAAAAAATGCTTCTAAAATTTTGTGGTTTCGATTGCCGGTCTATTTGATATCGTATAAATTTCGGTCCACTTGTCCGATTGAGGTTGTTTAAATGTCAGTTAAAATGTTATTGTGTAATCTACGACTTTCGTTAATGGTCTGAAAGCTGAATTTGATTAATGAGTTTCGTGGAGGGTTCAAGAGGGAATTATTATGTTTGGTCTCCATAAACAAATAATTTTTTTTGCTGGATTATTTATCAAATGATCCCTATACTTTTATAATTTATGCTATTTAGTCCCTCACAAAAAAGTAAGGCTTTTATTTTCGTATTTTTTTTTCTATTTTCCCGATTGAGATGATTGAAATGTCTACTAAAAAGTAACTTCATTATCTACTTTTATGAAAAACTTAGGAGCCGATTTTAATGTTGCAATTCTAAAAAATACTTCTAAAATTTTGTGGTTTCGATTGTCGGTTTATTTAATATCGTATAATTTTCGGTCCACTTGTCCGATTGAAGTTGTTCAAGTGTCAGTTACAAGGTTATTGCGTGATCTACGACTTTCATGAAGGATATGAAAGCTAAATTTGATCTACGAATTTCATGAAGGTCTCAAAATGAAATTTTGATTAATTATGTATTTGTCAATCAAAATTTATTTGTTAGTTATGTATTTTTTTGTTTTACCAAGGGTATCTTCAACCCCTTTAATTTGGTTGTTTCGATTGACGGTCTATTTAATATCATATAATTTTCGATCCATATCTCGGTTAAAATTATTCAAGTGTCGATTATAAGGTTATTCCATGATCTATGACTTTCATGAAGGATCTGATAGTAAAATTATGGTTTTAACTAAATTTGATTAAAAAAATAAGAATTCAAAGAATGAAGATGAGAGGATAAAATTGAAAGGAATCAAAAATTATTCTTTAGTTAATTAGAATTTTTGGAATTATCCTATAGTATTATGGGAATTAATCATTGATAAGAGTGATTTGGTTTGTATTATTGGAATCAATGTCAGTGTTAATAATGAATAGTTTTCTTTTAACCATGGTGTTAATGAAAATTATTCTTTAGTTAATTAGTACTATATTATTATTATATAAGTTGTTGAGTTAGGTTTAATTATGGCCTTCATATTGACTTATAATTTTTTAATTATAAACTTTTTTTAAATTTTTTAATTATAAACTTAATCCTATGATATTTTAGATGTACTTAGTTTGAGTTATAGTATACTTGAATCAAACTTAATTAAGGTTGAGTTTGACCTAATTATAGTTTAGTGAGTTGGTTTGGTGGGTAAGGAATACTTAGTATATTATTAAGTCACATGTTGCACAACCCTTTATTACTATAATAACGCAAGTTTTACAAAAATCAAGGTATAAAACTTCGATTTATATTGCAGGCTTTCACATGGCCTAACATTGATTCATTCAAATTAATTTATTGTATACTTTGTAATTTGTAAACATTATCACTGCAAATGCACATTGCATATTGCATATACTAGTATTATTATGTTAGGATAATAAAGTCATAGTCAAATACTGGTCCATGGGAGAGAGCTAGGGAAGAAAGTGGCCTGGTCAAGTAATACCCGCTGGGCTTGTATTCTTTTACTCTGACTTCACGAAAATGAAAAATGTTTCTTTATGAACGCGTTGATCTCCCAGTTTTAATTTAACATTTTCCTTTTGTATGTATATTTTTGCCTGCGCTTCGCTTCGCTGTGGGGACAAAAATTTGTGTGGGGATAAAAATTTTGTTAAGTAATATTTTTGTTAATCGGACATCTGGATCAAAAATAATATGATATATTAAAAAGATTGTCAATCGATAGCACAAAATTTCAAAAGTATTTTTTAGAATTGGAACATAAAAATTAGCTTTTGAGTTTTTCATGAAAGTTGTAGATCATAAAATTACCTTTTAATATATAGCTAAATTACCTTAATTGGACAAATAGAACAAAGAAAATAAAAAATAAAGCGTTAAATCGAGTAAGAAAATAAGAAAATAGTTGTTAATGGAGATCTTGAAACATAAAAATTCCCTTTTGAACCCTACATGAAACTCGTAGATCAAATTAACTTTCTGGTTCTTCATGAAAGTCGTAGACCATACAGTAACTTTTTAATCGACACTTGAATAACTTTAATTGGACATCTGGATCGAAAGTTATATGGTATTAAATAGACCAACAATCGAAACAACGAAATTTAGGAAGCATTTTTGTGAATTGAAACATAAAAAATTACTTTTGAGTCCTTCTTGGAAGCTGTAAATCATGAAATTACCTTTTAATAGACACATGAATTAACTTAATCAGACAAATAGAACAAAGAATAAAAAAATAAAGCTTAAACGTCAGATTAAGATAGAATTTGTAAAGGACTAAGTAGTATAAAGTAGAAAAGTACGAGGGTCATTTGATAAATAATCCAAATAAGAAAATGTTTGTAAATGGATATCTTGAAATATAAAAATTCCCTTTTAACCCTTAACGAAACTCATAGATCAAATTTAACTTTCGTGTCCTTCATGAAAGTCGTAAATTATGCAATAACCTTTTAACCGACACTTCAATAACTTCAATCGGACATGTGGACAAAAAATTATACGATATTAAATTAACCGGCAATCAAAACCACACAATTTCGGAACCATTTTTTAGAATCAACACATTAAAATTGGTTTTTGAGTTCTTAATGAAAATTTTAGATCGTGAAATTACCTTTTAATAGACACTTGAATCATCTTAATCAGACAAATAGAAAAAAATTACAAAAATAAAAACCAACGCGTTAAATCGTCCAACCTATAATTGTAAGGGACTAAATAGCATAAAGTATAAAAGTATGAGGATCATTAGATAAATAATCCAATAAAAGTATTAGTTTATGGAGAATAGGCCCCATAAAATAGTAATTTTTTTTGAAAAGTTCCCAAAATATCCTCAATTATCAATCCAAATAACGAAAAAACCGAACATGAAAGTACCAAAATACCCCTCCCCATTTATTCTTCAAGTTATGAGAAGAGTTGGTTTGGTTGATTTTTTGGTACTTTCATATCCTCCTTTTATTGTTTTGTATAATAATAGGGTTGGAAAATTTAAGATTAAAACTTGGCTATTCTGTACTATTATTAAATTATTATTATATATGTCTTAATTCAGAGGCAACAACTCAGATCTTACCAAATGTGTTCTTTTGATTTTGGATGATCTATAATGAATTTTAAACTACATATTGAATGCCATTTTTTTTGTCATTTATTGCAAGTTGTTTTTCTCTAATTTTTCTGAATAATTATCAGCTTTTTCAACTCATGATCACTTGGCAACTAGACTCTATCTTGAATGAGAAGAGAAAGGAGTTTAACAATTACTAGTATATATATATTTATAATTTATAATATGATAATAGCTAGCTAGGTAAGATTAGTTTTTCAATGAATACTTTTTGGTGTTCAAGAAATAAAATCGTATAATAAACCACAATCGAATGCCGTGTAAAACTTGGAACTGTGCTATTGGAATTTTCGAAAAGGTAAAGGGACATAGCATCGAAAAGTCGTAGGAAACAAGTTCTGTGGGGAAATGTGGAATTTGGGATTCCAGGAAAATACCCATACCAAAAGAAAATTATTAGAACAAGAATAGTAGAACATGAAAGACTCTATGTCAACCATGAAACATGTTTATATATCAAAACTCACGTCAAATGAGCAACTCGTTTCATTTCCCTCCCGATATTCAGAGCTTTTTGCTTTGGCTATTCCAGATTCAATTTGGGTCATACACCTGATTTTGATGAATGAGTCTACATATAAAGTCTTAAATATGATACATGTATAAACTGAAACAAGCGGCTTACTACTCAAACCAATCCTAAGTTGGTTTCCTACAATTTTCCTGACTTGTAAGAGAGAACTAGCCTCCCATGGTGCATGGGACCAGTAAAGCACTAATTATTCTCGCATGACCAATTTGACAAAAACATATATAAATGGGTAAAGAATCATACAATAACTTAAACAATGACATGTATGGACTTGGTTGTCTTCCACTAAGTTTCGTAGAGTGGTATGGTAGTTTACATGATAAAATTTTCGTTAATAAATACATATTGCGCTCGGCGCCAAAAAAAATATATATTGGACGGAAGATTTGGAACTACCGCAACCATGAGATCCCAAAGCTTAATATCCTTGAGTTCAACTATTTTTCTCATTGTTGTGTCTATATGCTTCTCTTTGTCAAGTTCAAGAAATCCAAACATTCTGCAAATACACTCTTCTTTGGCCGTTGAAAATCATGATTCCGACCTCTTAATTTCTCTTGACAACTCTTTCACTTGTGGCTTTTACGGTCTTGGTGAAAATGCTTACTACTTGTCAATTTGGTTCACAAATTCCAAGGACAGAACGGTCGTTTGGACGGCTAACCCAGACAAACCTGTGAATGGAAAGGGCTCCAGAATTTCCCTTCTTCGAAATGGTGCCTTTGTCCTAACAGATATTGATGGCGCCATCGCGTGGGAGACCAACACCACCAACACAAATGTTCGAAGGGCAGAGCTTTTGGATAATGGAAATCTTGTTCTTAAGGATTCGTCCGGAAAAATTCTTTGGCAAAGCTTTGATTTCCCTACGGATACGCTTCTTCCTCACCAGCAGTTTACCAAGAGCAATAAGTTGATTTCCAGGTTAGGAAGAGGGAATTACGCTGCTGGGAATTTCATTTTTCATTACGATAATGATAATGTCTTGAGATTGATGTATGATGGGCCTGACATTTCAAGCGTGTATTGGCCTAATATTGATGTTGATGTGTTCCAAAATTTGAGAACTAATTACAACAGTACCAGAATTGCTGTTTTAGATGACATGGGCAGGTTTTTGTCAAGTGATAGGTTGGATTTCACTGCTTCTGACTTTGGTTTTGGGATCAAAAGGAGGCTGACAATAGATTATGATGGTAATCTCAGGCTCTATAGCTTGAACAATGCGACAGGATTATGGACCATTACATGGGAAGCTGTAAGACAGATGTGTTCAGTGCATGGGATTTGTGGGAGAAATGGGATCTGTGTTTATCAACCAGAACCAAAGTGTTCATGTCCTCCTGGATACGAGATGGCCGACCAGAGTAATTGGAACAGAGGGTGCAAGCCTTGGTTCAGTAGATTCTGCTCCATGTCTCAAATGCAGGTTAGCTTCTGGTGATACTTGTTTCCTTGTTCATGGTTCTGGTGTATCATTTTTTGTTTTCGTATTGTGGGTAGAGTTGTTTCTTGTTTGCTCAGGTTCATTATGTGATTCTTAAATATCAATCCTTTAATTATTAATAAAATTGGCCTTTCAAATAAAACTAAATGTCTCAAATGCAGGTGAAATTCGTCAAGATTCAACATGTGGACTTCTATGGATTCGATTCCTCTTTCAGTTTTCAGTCATCGTTTGAATCTTGCAAGAACAAATGCTTGGAAGATTGCGAATGTCAAGCGTTTAGTTACAGGCTAACAGGGGAAGGGAGATGTTACACTAAAGCTGAACTTTTCAATGGGTACAAATCTCCAAATTTCCCGGGTAGCATATTTTTAAAATTGCCTTCAACTGTTGAAACTTCCGAACCCATCATTTTAAATGGCACTAATTATAAATGCAATTCAAGCGAATCGACGAAAACATTAGAGACTTCATTTGCCTATGGATCAAGAGGCAAAAAAGTTAGATGGGTATATCTATACTCGTTTGCCTCTGCAATTGGTGCAATTGAAATGCTCCTCATAGTATTAGGATGGTGGCTTCTTCTCAGAAAACATGGCTTGCCAGACATGGTGGAAGAAGGATACCGTTTGATATCTAGTCAATTCAGGAAGTTCACTTATATCGAACTCAACAAGGCAACCAAGAATTTCAAAGAAGAGTTGGGTAAAGGAGCTTCCGGAAATGTGTATAAAGGCGTCTTGGAAGACGAAAGAGTTGTGGCTGTCAAGAAATTGGGAGATGCTTACCAAATTGAAGAAGTTTTCTGGGCAGAAGTGAGCATAATTGGAAAGATCAACCACATGAACCTTGTAAGAATGTGGGGATTTTGTTCAGAACCAAGTCATAGACTTTTGGTCTATGAGTATGTACAAAATCTGTCTTTGGACCGAAATCTTTTTTCAGAAAATCGTTTTCTTGGATGGCAAGAAAGGTTTGAAGTTGCTTTAGGCACGGCCAAAGGTTTGGCCTATCTTCACCACGAGTGTCTAGAATGGGTTATACACTGTGACGTCAAACCTGAAAACATACTTCTTGATGGTGAATTCAAACCCAAAATTTCAGATTTTGGGCTTGCAAAGTTGTCTCAAAGGGACAGTAAGAACTCTGAATTCTCCCGAATTCGCGGAACAAAAGGTTACATGGCTCCTGAATGGGCATTAAACCTTCCAATCACAGCAAAAGTGGATGTGTACAGTTACGGGGTGGTGATTCTGGAGTTGGTGAAAGGCATTCGGCTGTCCAATTGGGTTGTGGAGGATGGCGAGGAGCATGAAACGACTGAGTTGACCAAGTTTGTGAAGGTAGTCAAAAGAATTCTTCCAAGTGAAGATTTAGGTTGGATAGAGAGTGAAGTAGACACTAGACTAAATGGAGAATTCAGCAGACGCCAAGCACAAAAAATGGTTGAAATTGGAATTTTGTGTGTTGAGGAAGATAGAAGCAAGAGACCCACAATGGATTCCATTGTCCAAGCTCTATTGGAATGTGAAGAATGAAGAGAGTCATGAGAATCCTAGCTACCAGCATTCTCAACTCCAAAATTTCTTTTCTACTTTCAATTTTATTTTCAGGTTTCCTAGTGTATATATATATTATGATAATGCTAAACAAGCATGAAATTGAAAGAGAATGTTTGACATGCAACCTATTCGGACATGCTCTGTTCATAATCATGCCACATAGACTTCCTTCCATTTTGTATAACTATTTTTATTTTCGTTTATTTAAAATTTTATTCAATCTCAATTTTTGTTTATTTGAAATATTGTAGTAAATAATTTTAGTTTAAGATGTTGATAAAATTAAAATAATCTTGATTTAAAATATTGATAAGATAATTTAACTATATTCATAAATAACATTTACAAATCATGTAAGTATTTAAAATTTTATTATTTTATATTTTAGAATTTTGTTACGCAGATTAGAGAGATTACTTTTTTGTTTCATTTTTGTTCCTTTAATCATGTAAATAGAGTAGCTAATAGACTTGCTCATATTTAGCCCATGTTGATAGTGTTGTTAGGGTTAATTATTTTTTGTGTGGATTTCCTCTGCACGTTTGTAATTCGGATATTTGATTATTGATGAAGATTACTTTGACATCAAAAATAAAATTTTGTTATAAAAAAAAACCTTCAAACGGATATTTTTAGTATTTAT
>AWWV01010010.1:0-15904 GCA_001974805.1 Corchorus capsularis | reverse complement strand
ATTATGCTAAATTTTAATATAATGGCAATTTAGAAATATATTTGAAAAAATTGGTTGGTGGTTTCTTGGGCTCCAAACATGCCACGGGAGTGATGATCCCGGCTAAAAAGGGTTGCATCCTCTTCACTGCTAGCATTGCTTCGTTGGTATGCCTTGGCGTCCCTCATGCCTATACCACATCAAAGCATGCAGTGGTAGGGTTGGCCAAGAGCTTGGCAGTGGAGTTAGGTGAGTATGGAATTAGAGTTAATTCCATATCTCCTCACACTGTTGTAACTCCACTGTTGCAGAAATCATTCGGAATTTCCGATAAGGGAAAGGGGGAGGAGATGATTTCTGCACACTGTTGAAAGGGACAATACTTGAAGCAGAAGATATTGCGCAGACTGCCCTTTTTCTAGCAAGTGATGAGGCCAAATATCTGAGTGGTGTTAACTTGCCGGTTGATGGAGGCTATAGTTTCAACAATCAAATGTGGAAAAATGGACTAGAATTCTGTCAATGCTGAGATTTCTGCTCTTTTCACATGGTTTAATTTACTCTGTGGATTGCTAATAAAAGTGTAGGGGACCAGGGTTAATATGATTCAAATATATAAGTTTCATTTACCTTTTTTCCTCATGTTACTAATAAACTTGTTGACCTTTCTTCCTTCCTTTTCATGTTACTCTCGTCTTTATAAATAAAGACAGAAGAGTTTGGTTCCTTTATATGCAACTACGTTTCAAATATGACAAATAGCTCTGTCCTCACAAAATTGCAGTAAAATTGCAGTAGTCCATAGCAGTCGAACACCTTTTGGTTGGACTTTGAGTCACCTTACCGAACTTTCAACTTGATAAGAATACATTGAAATTGAAATGCAGGAACTTTTATTATATATATAAGAATATAGAAAAGACAACATAACTCTGTTAAACTGAAAAAAAAATGTCGGAAAAATATTATGAACTACTAGAATTTGCCACTTTCATTATATAATATAGAAAAGACAACATAACTCTGTTAAACTGAAAAAAAAGTCGGAAAAATATTATGAACTACTAGAATTTGCCACTTGTTCCACACGTGAGGTTGAAGTTTTGATTGAAACATATTTTAAGTTATATATTGTGTAAAATTTCTCTAAATTCTTACAAATTATTGAGAACAAATTAATCAAATTTTTGTTTCATATTTTTTTGAATTAATTTCTAATTAAATCGAAATAAGATTTAAATGCTCGTAAAAACAAATCCTTAAATAGAATATGCTTGAGATTTAATTAGATAATAATGATATTTTAAGGAGTCTCGGCGTCAAAAATCATGCAAAACCCAGCCGGGGATCCGGAACACGTTTTTAGCCAATAACCCATGATGGTAAAAATGACTCAAAAGATTTTTCCTCAATCTTTGGAAAAAATACTCAAAAAATATATAAAATTCAACGCCAAAAAGATTGAAGGACTTTCATATTTTTAATATTGGTTTTCATATTTTTTCTGAATTAATTTATATTTAAATCGAAACAAGATTCAGATGCACATAAAAACAAATCCTTAAATCCAATGTGGTTGAGATTTGATTAGATGAATAAAGATATTTCAAGGAGTCTCGGCGCCAAAAATCATGCAAAACAGAGTCGTGGCCCTGTTACGTGTTTTTAGCAAAAAACCGTGATGGTTAGTATACTATTTCGGCTAAAATTTTGCAAAAATTCACCCGAAAGATATTTCCTCAATTGGCTAAAATACTCATAAATAATATATAATTCAATATCAAAAAGATTGAGGGATTTTTAACCCTTCTAATATTGTTCTTCATTTTTTTAAGAATTAATTACTAATTAAATCAAAACAAGATTCAAATGCTCATAAAAACATATTCTTAAATCTAAAGTGGCTGAGATTTGGTTAGATGAATATAGATATTTCAAGGAGTCTTGGCATCAAAAATCATGAAAAACTAAGTCGGGCCCCGGAACGCGTTTTAAGCCGAAAAAAGTGATGGTTAGTACACGATTTCGGCTAAATTCTGCAAACATCGATCCGAAAGATTTTTCCTCGATTTATAGCGAAAATACTTATGCAAAATATATAATTCAACGCCAAAAAAAATTGAAAGCCTTTTTCAAGCTTCTAATATCGTTTTTCCTATTTTATTTCAAAATTAATTTCTGATTAAATCGAAACAAGATTTAGAAACTCATAAAAACAAATCCTTAAATACGAAGTGGCTGAGATTTGATTAGATGAATATATATATATATATATATATTTAGGAGTCTTGCCGCTAAAAATCATGCAAAAACTGACCTAGGGCCCCGAAACACGTTTTTACCCAAAAAAACATGATGGTACACGATTTCGGCTAAAATTTTGAAAACATTGACTCGAAATAATTTTCTCAATTTTTAGCCACAATACTCATAAAAAATATATAATTCAATGCAAAAAAGATTGAAGGGCTTCTCACGCCTCTAATATCGTTTTTTCTATTTTTTTCAAATTCATTTTTAATTAAATTGAAACATGATTCAAATGCTTGCAAAAACAAATCATTAAATCCAATGTGGCTAAAATTTAGTTAGATAAACATAGATATTTCAAGGAGTGTTGCCACAAGAAACTCATAGAAAACTGACCCGGGGCCCCAGAATGCGTTTTTAGTAAAAAAAAACCGTAATGGTACACGAATTCGGCTAAAATTTTGCAAAAATTGATCCGAAATATTTTTCCTCAATTTTTGCCTAAAATACTCATGATATATATATATAATTTAACGCTAAAAAGATTGAAGGAATTTTCACGCTTTTAATATCAGTTTTCATATTTTTCTGAACTAATTTCTAATTAAATCGAAACAAGATTCAGATGCTCGTAAAAACAAATTCTTAAATCCAATGTAACTGAGATTTGATTAGATGAATTCGGATATCTTAAAGAGATTTTTGGCACCAAAAATCATGCAAAACTTGGTCAGGGCCCCGGAACGCGTTTTTAACCAAAAAAACAGTGATGATTATTATACGATTTCGGCTAAAATTGACTCGAAAGTTATTTCCTCAATTTTTAGCCACAATACTCATAAAAATTATATAATTCAATGCCAAAAGATTGAAGGGCTTTTCATGCTTCTAATATCATTTTTCCTATTATTTTCCAAATTAATTTCTAATTAAATCGAAATATGATTTATATGCTTGCTTTACAAATCCTTAAATCTTGTGGATAAGATTTGGTTAGATTAATATAGATATTTCAAGGACTCTTGGTGCCAAAAATCATTCAAAACTGAAATGGGTCCCGGAACGCGTTTTTAGTAAAAAATTGTGATTTCGACTAATGTACACGATTTCGGCTAATATTTTGCAAAAATTGACCAGAAATAGATTTCCTTAATAATTTTTTTAGAAATATCGGAGGACTTTTCACGAAGTTAATATCGTTTTTCTTATTTTTCTAAATTAATTTCTAATTAAATCGAAACAAAATTCAGATGCTAGTAAAACAAATCTTTAAATGCAATGTGTGGCTGAGATTTGATTAGATGAATATATATATATATATATATTTCAATGAGTCTCGATGCCAAAAATCATGCAAAACAGAGTCGGGGCCCTGAAACTCATTTTTGGCAAAATGAAATGGTGATGGTACACGATTTAAACTAAAATTTTGCAAAAAATGACAAAAAAAATTTCCTCAAGTTTTGGCTAAAATACTCATGAAATATATATAATTTAACACCAAAAAGATTGGAGGACTTTTCACGCTTTTCATAACGTTTTTCATATTTTTCCGAATTAATTTCTAATTAAATCGAAATAAGATTCAAATGCTCGTAAAAACAAACCCTTAAAAGCAATGTGGATGAGATTTGATTAGATGAATATGAATATCTCAAGTAGCCTTAACGCAAAAATATCATGAAAAACTGACCCGGGGCCCTGGAACGCATTTTTAGCCAAAAACTATGATGATTATTACACGATTTTGACTAAAATTTTACAAAAATAGATCGAAAAGATATTTCCTCAATTTTTTCTAATTTATCATAAAAGAAATATATAATTCAATGCAAAAAATATTGAAGGGGTTTTTTACGCTTCTAATATAGTTTTTCCTACTTTTTCCGAATTAATTTCTAATTAAATCGAAACAAGATTTAGATGCTCGTAAAAACAAATCCTTAGATCCGATGTGGCAGAGATTTGATTAGAAGAATATAGATAGCTCAAGGAGATTTGGGCGCCAAAAATCAGGCAATACTAACCTGGGTCCCGGAACGCGTTTTTAGCCAAAAAAAAAAAAAATGATACACGATTTCGGCTAATATTTTGCAAAAAATGACCCGAAATATGTTTCCTCAATATTTAGCCACAATACTCATAAAAAGTATATAATTCAACGTCAAAAAGATTGAAGGGCTTTTCACGCTTCTAATACAATTTTCCCTATTTTTTTCCGAATTAATTTCTAATTAAAATGAAAACAATGGCTAGGATTTGGTTAGATGAAAATAGATATTTCAAAGACGTAGCGCCAAAAATCATTCAAGACTGAAATGGATCCCGGAATGCATTTTTAATTAAAAACCGCGTGATGATTATTACACAATTTCGGCTAAAATTTTGCAAAAATTGACTCGAAAGATATTTCCTCAATTTTTAGCCATAATACTCCTAAAAAATATATAATTCAATGCCAAAAAGGTTGAAGGGCTTTTGACGCTTTAATATCGTTTTTCATATTTTTTCTGAATTAATTTTTAATTAAATCGAAACATGATTTAGATGCTCATAAAAAAATCTTAAATGCAATTTGGCTAAGATTTTATTAGATGAATATAGATATTTCAAACAGTATCGGTGCCAAAAATCGTGCAAAACTGAACTGGTGCCCCGAAACACATTTTTAGCAAAAAACCGTAATGGTTAGTATGACTAAAATTTTGGAAACAATTATCCGAAAAATTTTTCCTCAATTTTTGGATTAAATACTCATAAAATATATATAATTTAACAGCAAAAAGATTGAATGACTTTTCACGCTTTTAATATCATTTTTTATATTTTTCTGAATTAATGTCTAATTAATTCGAAACAAGATTTAGATGCTTGTAAAAACAAATTTTTAAATCCAATGTGGCTGAGATTTGACTATATGAATATAGATATCTCAAGGAGTTTTGGCGCCAAAAATCATGCAAAACTGAGCCGGGACCCTAGAACGCTTTTTTATCCAAAAACTGTGATAATTATTATACGATTTCAACTAAAATTTTGTAAAAATTGACTCGAAAGCTATTTTCTAAATTTTTGGCTAAATTACTCATAAAAAATATATAACTCAATGCCAAACATATTGAAGGGCTTTTGAAGTTTCTAATATCGTTTTTCTTATTTTTCCAATTTAAATTTCTAATTAAATCTAAACAAGATTCAGATACTCCTAAAAACAAACTATTAAATCTAATGTGGGTGAGATTTGATTAGATGAATATAGATATTTCAAGTAGTCTCGGAGCAAAAAATCATGCAAAATTGAGTCGGGTCCCTAGAACACGTTTTTAGCAAAAAGCCGTGATGGTTTGTTAGTACACGATTTTGGTTAAAATTTTGTAAAAATTGACACAAAAGATTTCTCCTCATTTTTTGGCTAAAATACTCATAAAAATATATAATTCAACACCAAAAAGATTGGAGGGTTTTTTACTCTTTTAATATCGTATTTCTTATTTTTTCTAAATTAATTTCTAATTAAATCGAAACAAGATTCAGATGCTCGTAAAACAAATTTTTAAATCCAATGTTGCTGAGATTTGGTGAGATGATGTAAAGTATTAAACAATTTTTTTTTGGAAAGAATATTGAAGTATTGCTTAGAAAAATCACTCAATTATGATTGTGGAAAACTTGCCTAACGAAAGTAAGCCAGCAAATTTTTTTTCCTTGCCATAGGAAACTTTAATCTTGACAAACTCGGCATAAGACAAATTTTTTTAAAACATGTAAAGTATTAAACTAATTTTTTTCCTCAATACCCATGATTTCTTTAAATTAAATAAATATAAATTATAAATAAAAAGTATTCCAAATAATTATGGGGAGTAAATTATTATAATTATATTTTGTATTTACAATATCTTTACATAATTAAAATAGAAAGTTTCATGACTATAAATAATAATATTATAATTAAATATATTATAATCTAAAAATAATTATTAGAAAAAAATTATTAATTACAATTATAATGGATTATAAATATCTTTCCATAATTTAAAAAATTTGAATATTGGATGTACAATATTTTTCCATAATTAATTAAAAAGTTGAATTAATTATCTAAAAAAATAATAAAAAGTTAAATGACTAAAAAGAATACTTATTAAAAAATTATTATACCATAATGCTAAGGGTATTAATGAAATTTCTCAATTAGAATTTTTGAGTTCGTGATTTTATATAGTAACTAGTTTTAGTTTTCACGCGCGTTGCACGTGGTCCAACATCTTTAAATGAAATATTTATATGAAATTATGATAATCTCTCTATTAAATTATGATAATTACACAATTTTTTATGATCCCATTATGAAATTTTGATAACTTCTCAATGAAATTTTGATAACCAACACTATGAGATGTTGATGACCTCCATATGATATATTGATATATAACCACGTTATGAATATTTAAAAACCTACATATGAATTGTTAGTAATTACACTCTGAAATTTTGATAATCACACTATGAAATTGTGATAACCTCGCTATGAAATTTTGATAAATCTTCCTAAAAAATTTTGATAAATCTCCCTATAAAATTTTGATAACTTTCTTATGAAATCTTGATAACTACAAATTTTGATAACCTCTCTATAATTTTTTGATAACCTCATTATGAAATTTTGTTAATCTCCCTATATGATATTTTGATCTACATACTATGAAATTTTGATAACCCTCTTATAAAATTTTGAAAACTAAACTATGAAATTTTGATATCCTCCCTGAAATTTTGATATCCTCTATAATAAAAGTTTACTAACCTTCCTAATTTGGTAACCATATTATGAAATTTTGATAACCTCCCCAGAAAAACCACTATGAAATTTTTGTAATAACATTTTGAAAATTTGATAACCTCTTTATAAAATTTTGTTGACCCCTCTATGAAATTCTGATAATCACATTATGTAATTTTGATAACCTCGCTTTGAAATTTTGATAACAACACTATGAAATTTTGATAAGCTTCATATAAATTTTGATAATCTGATCATGATGAAATTTCGATAATCACTCTATGAGATTTGATAACCTTCTATCAAATTTTAGTACTCCTTATGAAAGTGAGACTTTTATAACCTTCATAAGCACACTATAAAATTTTGATAACCTCCCCATGAAATATTAGTAACCTCCTAATGAAATTTTGTTAATCACACTATGAAATTCTTATAACCTCGCTATGACATTTTGATAATCGCTTTGATAACCTTTCTATAAAATTGTTATAATTAACCACCCTATGAAATTTCAATAACCAATCTAAGAAATTTTAATTACCTGATCCTATGAAATTTTGGTAACCACACTATGAAAATTTGATAACTTCCATACGAAATTTCGGTAACCATACTATGGAATTTTGATAACCTCCTCATGAAATTATAATAACTATCTTATGAAATTTTGATAACCACATAGAGACAAGAAAATCAAAATCATAATATCACCTACTCTTCTAACTCAACAATTTCCAATTGCAAAGTGAATGCGGCAAAACATTATATAACGAAGAGATGGAGCTTCACTAACAATAGTATTGTATGTGTTAGTCTTAGTGTTAGTTTAATCTTTTTATTGACATTTAAAAATTGAAATTAAAAGTAAAATATTAAATTCAAAAAAATAATAGTAAAGGAAATTTACATGTTCATCAACTAAAATCAATTTGATAAACTTATAATTCGGTCTAAATTGAAATTTTTAATTAATAAAATTATACTAAATTTTAATAATGGAAATTTAGAAATATATTTGGAAAAAAGGGTGCAATCGGAAAACATAAAGTTTCCTATTATTCGTAGAAATTTGCATGTTCATCAATGAAAATCAATTTTACAAAACTTATAATTCGGTCTAAATTGAAATTTTATAATTAATTTTTAAAAAATAAATTTTAATAATGTCAATTTAGAAATATATTTGAAAAATGGGTACAATCGGAGACAAAGACAAAAAGCAAAATTAAATACAACGATTGGAAACAAAGACAAAAGGAAAAATTAAATAGGACGTTGGAAACAAAAAGCCAAATTGACTTTCTTATAATTTAATATACGTATTATGTAATCTAATAATTAATAATGGAATAATTTATGAGTAAAAAATAATGGAATAATTAAAATATTATTTAGTAATGGCAATTTAGAAATATGTTTTAGAAAAAAGGTTACAATTGGAAATATGTTTTAAAAATAAGGGTACAATCGGAAAACATAAAATTTCTCCTTATTCGTACTTTTATATATAGTATAGATAAGATAGTAATATAAGATAGGATTTGCTTTTCTCCTTGTTTTTCTTGTTTACTTCACATGTGTTGCATATGTTCTTTTCATATTCACACAAATAAAATTAGGAGAGATTTGATATAATTAAATTTTGTGATAAACCACACTTTGGTTGATACAGGCTAGGAGGTGGTCCCTGTGGGGGTGGATTAGTGGCATGAAGCTGAGTGTGAGGTTTCTGCAGGTTGCAGGTGTGGTTATATGGGTTCGAGTCTGGCAATGTTTTTCTCACATAGACTCTTCTTGTCCCCACCCTGTATTAAGATTCACCTGATATGCTTCATTGCTGCCCACAGATGTGCCCCTCACCATGAAGTTCCCGGGGTTTATAAGAGAGAGTGAGGGACAATAAACCCCTATGATCAATGACGCCTACCAAAAGACTCCTTTTTTTTTTCTGGCAAAAAAAAAAAAAAGGGCTAGGAGTTCAGGTGGCACTGATAACTGGTGGTGTTATTGGCATAGGAGAAAGTAGGGAAAAGATGTTTACATTAGGCGATGGGACGTCTTGAACCTGAGACATCAACTTCTAACCATCTCAGTCAGAGGGAGAATTCTATTAGAAGTTATTTGATTGTAAATATGAGTACGTAGAATTTCTTTACTTTATGTATGTAGTTGTATAGGAACGACATGAAATTAAGGAAATATCAACCCTGGAAATATTTAATGGCTTGTGGGGTCTTCCAGGCATGAAAACAATAATTAGAATTTATGATGATGAAAACGTTAAATTTGTGGTAGGACCTACATTAAGGACGTTTCTATGTCAATTATTTAACTTAAATAGGGAATTGATTTCTTTGCACTATAATAACCAGCACCATATCTTAAAATTTTGCAAAAGATACAAATTATCAGAAAAAGCAGGCCCTTGCCATCTGCAATATGGTTGCTGGTGTTCATCAGTCTCTGCTGGTAGCCAAGAGGTAAAAGATGTGTTTCCCAAATTTAATAGCTTTTATATGATCACATTAATTCTGCAATTTAATGCGTAAACATGTTTAGGAAAGACCGGTTGCAAAATTTAATGAAATTTTGTTGATGCAGGCTACAAGGTAAGGTAGCACTGATAACCGGTGGTGCAAGTGGCATAGGAGCAAGCACTGCTAAGTTGTTTGCAAAGCATGGAGCCAAAGTTCTAGCCGCCGATGTCCAAGATGAATTAGGCCACTCCCTTTGCAAAGAGACTGAGGGGAACTCGGATGAATCCATCAGCTACGTCCATTGCGATGTAACATCCGAATCTGATATCAAAACTGCCGTGGACTTGGCAGTCTCTAGGTACGGAAAGCTTGATATCATGTTCAATAATGCTGGCATTTCAGGTAGCATGGAAACTAGAGGGAAGCACAGATACTAATAACTTCAAAAGGGTTCTTGATGTCAATTTGGTTGGTGGTTTCTTGGGCGCAAATTAGCATGCCGCGAGAGTGATGATACCGGCTAAAAAGGGTTGCATCCTCTTCACTGCTAGCTTTGCTTCGTTGGTATGCATTGGCGTCCCTCATGCCTATACAGCATCAAAGCATGCAGCGGTGGGGTTAGCCAAGAGCTTGGCAGTGGAGTTAGGAGAGTATGGAATTAGAGTTAATTCCATATCTCCTCACGCAGTTGTAACTCCGCTGTTTCAGAAATATCTCGGAATTTCCGATAAGGAAAAAGGGGAGGAGATGATTTCTGCAACAGCAACCTTGAAAGGGACAATACTTGAAGCGGAAGATATTGCGCAGGCTGCCCTTTTTCTAGCAAGTGATGAGGCCAAATATTTGAGTGGTCTTAACTTGGCGGTTGATGGAGGCTATAGTTTCAACAATCAAACGTGGAAAAATGGACTAGAATTCTGTTAATGCTGAGATTTCTGCTCTTTTCACATGATTTATGTCGATTGCTGATAAAAGTGTAGGGGTTAATATGATTTAAATATATATGTTTCATTTACCCTTTTTTCTCATGTTACTAATAAACTTGTTGAACCTTTCTTCTTTCCCTTTCATCTTACACTTGGCTTTATTAATAAAGACAGAAAGAGTTTGGTTCCTTTACCCAACTACCTTTCAAATGTGAAAAACAGCTCTGTTCTTGACAAATGTGAAATACACTAGTAATGGAACATTAATAATAAAACATCTTCGATCTACATACAAAATCAGAGTAAAGTTTTCAAAATATATGACAATTGTAATGAATAAATAAATGGTCAAAGCAGAAAGATTGTAAGAATTCCCATGTAAACATATATATCATATTATGCAAAACGTGGGTAGTAGACTTAAGAATTAAGAACTCTCTTTAAAAATTGCATTATTGCATTAGGCTCTTAAAGGTAATAACTTCAAGTAATTGGCAATTTAAAAAGACATCTATAACTTCAGTACTATTGCTGCTATTATGTAATACGGGAATCAAAATCATCTGCCCCCATTTTTGGTACTCCATTGTGCCCCAACCACCAAACTACGTCACGTGTCCCTAGTATTATACCTTGTTTGTTTTCGAGTTTTAACAAATAGTAAAACTCCCAATTAAAACCAGGTTTAACCCCAAATTAACAACAAATAATTATATATAAGAGTTAGTCCTAAATTTTAATACATTCCTCATAGGCTTTTAGAATGAAAATATAAAATTTAATTTAACTAGGCAAACAAGGAATAACTTTAAAAACTGAAAAAGAACAAGTGTCATTATTTGGTAGATGGGGCACAACAGGACACCAAAAATGGGGGCAGAGGATTTTTATCCTACGTAATACAGTCGCCAAAAAAGAGAAAATCAATTAAGACAAAGGATTCAATTCATTTTATTACGCACTTTCCAATCCAACACATCAGCACCATTAGAGTACTAGGATTCAATTCATTTTATATTCATTTTTATTCACGCAAAGGAAAAGGAAGTAGGTTAAGATTAATATATATATATAGGAATTTATGCAAAGCTTTGCCACTTTTTAGTTGGAATTTTGTTATAATTGAAATTTAGCAATTATATTGTTTATGTTCATGCATGCTATAAATATTATGTTCCATTTCTCTGATTCTGGGAGAGCTTTAGGCTCTGAGCCGGAAGAAGCTCCAGGTATCATCACATTTCCTATTCTCAAGATCCAGTTAATTTTTTGATGCTTATAACAAAAATAATTCATCACTTAAAATAGCAACACAGATAACAAAATCTCTAAACCATTGATGTCTAGAAATTTATACATAAAACTGTAGGTTAAAAACACAATTCTTACATCGTACTTAATTATAGAAGTTTCAAAATAACTCATCTTTTTCTTTTTTGGAAACGAAGGCATGAATGACTAGATTTCACATTCTAATATTACAACTAAAGTACAGCCTTATGCGTGCAACCACGCCCTCCGGAAAAAGAGAGTGCTCTCATCAGTGTTTGAAACAACAATCTTACACGGTTACACCACCAGCAGATCAGCTACTGTCAGATTATCACCTAAACAACAATCTTTTAAAAGCAAAAAATTTGTCTTTCTTTTTTGGCCAGAAGCAAAACATTTGCCTAAACTCTAATCTATTCCCAACCATCTTCAGAGCATCCCTCAAAGACTAGCGCCACCGTCAATTCTCTTCGTCCTGAAAACATCTGCAGAGCTAATTAAGCCCGGAAGTCACGGAACATCCCAACCATCATCAGTGTGGCACCGCCTTGCTGATCAGGTATCCAGTTAACAGAATATTTAACTTGTTCACAATTGCAATAGTATATACATACTAGATTTTTTTTTAGTTATCTATAGAATTCCTACAACAAAAGTCTTCTTTGGCTTAGTCCTAGCAGTTGAAGTTCTACACACATATATATTTAGTAAAACATATTTTATATACTAAAAAATAAAAGAGAAATCACTTGCCTTAATTACAGAAAATTCTAAGGGTTTGGACAGAATCTTCAAGAATGAAATTTGCAGCAATGTTATTTGGGAACCTGCTAAGCTAGTGGACCTTAGCATGCAAATTTATAACCCATTGAAAACACTGCATCCTGCAAACTTCAAGTACATACATAAAAGACAATCCAAAATTCAATCACATTGGATGGAGCTATAATTCATAGAAAATAGTGACCGAGAGAGAAAGGGAGAGTTAGATAAGAAAAATATATATAACATGCTTAATTAGAGAGACTTCATATAAATTTAATTCAAGTTTTATAAACTCCACAAGTTAACTTGTTTAATGTTTCGAAAGTCTTATAAATTGAAGACTTTAAGAAAGCACGCTCTTATAATTTATAATGCTTTTGTTTTGATTTAAAAAAAAGGTTATCATATAACTCTAATCATTGAAATCATAATTTTCAGGTGCAAAATGGCCGGAGTCAACTCGAGAAAATTGTTTGAGAAGGTGCCAGGGGCCTATGATATGGGACCTATCTACGAAGTTATATGTGTAATTATTGCACTAATCTGCGTTACTCTAATGGTAATTCTCATCGTTTGTATCTGTCATAGACGATTATCAGGAGATGCACGCGTTCATCCCAGCAACGAGGATGTGGAAGGTGTTTATTAATAATTAGATTATCATGTAACTAGCTAAGTATAAATAATTACAGAATATAAATAGGTGGTATACCACCTATCTCTTGTGTGTATAATCTATATACATACATATATATATATATATATATATATATAAATAAAATAAAACAAGTATCTTTGCTTGCGGTAACGTTTAGATTCATGCTAAATATAATCCACGCTAACGCTACGGCAAGCTAAATATATATATATATATATATATTTATATTTATATCTATATCTATATATTATATAAGTCTAAACTTCAAAACCATTGACTTGAACTGTCTAAACTAACCTTTTTAATTCTAAAAGTTTAGTATTTATTTAGAGGGTAAATATGTATTTTTATTCATTTTACAAAAATAAAATTTTTTTTTTTAAGAAAAAAACTAATGAATACGAAGGAAAAAAAAAACCAATGAATGATTGGAAGGATTTAATGGATACGTCCTCTACTCAACAATCCAAATCCATCAATCCTCTTTAAAGTCCTTAACCTCAAGCATATATAGTTTTGTACAAGTGTATGTCAATATACATAAGTTTTAATAATTTGTTTTCTACCAAATCAAAATAGATCCAGGTGAATAAGAATTTTTAGCATTTTTTTTATTTAAAAAAAAGACAACGGAAGATTTATTATTAAAATCATATAATGAAATCTTAACTTTCATTATTTTGATAAAAATGTTATTGAAAATTACAAAAAATCGTCAAGGAACACCAAGAAGTTGAGATTAAAATACTGAAACTGAAAAAAAAAGTGAATGAACACCAATAAGTTCAAGTTCCAATAGTGAAACTGGAAAGTCAAGAATTTGTGGTAAGTCTTAGTTGTTATGTTCCTTTTCATCGATATGTTATAATAAAGCTTGATTGTTTAAATATTAAATCATATTAACACTTAAATAATCGTACAATGAAGGTTTCACAAATTCACTTCAGTGTTTCAATAATTGGCTTCACAAATTGATGTATCTTTGTAACACAAACAAAGGAAATTGGCTTTTTTGCCTTCAACGAATTTTAAGGAGAGAAATTTGGTATTCCCTCCTTTCCTTCTTATAGAATTTTAATCGTTGCTCAGGAAATCATAGTATATATAGATATATATATATATATATATATATTTGTTGCACAAGCTTTAACTTTTCTTCTCTTCTCCTTTTTCCATTGTGCGTATTTGTGGAAAACCTTATTATTTGCAATTTTGAAAACACAGACAATATTGTTACTGGGATACCATACTAGCCTACAACAATCAACAATACTTTAGGTTTTTGAATTTGCAATTTCTTTTCTTTGATCTGTTTTCTTCTCTATTGTGGGTTTCCAATTAATGTTGACTATAAAAGCAACCGTCCATTTCTTGAAAGATTGTATAAACCAAGTTTGAATATTATTCCATTGTTATAAATTCTTTGTATAATATAATGCCTTGACATTGATTATAACTATTTTCATGTTAAATAGTATGATAAACTCCCTGGAATTGTTTTATAATATATAAGCATTTTGGATGAGCTAAGCTAATTAAGTTACTTCCCTCCTCAACCAAGTATTCATTGGTGGGTGGGTAGCTATGGGTAGCAATTTTGTCATGTTTCCTTTATCTATTGCAAGTATCTTATAATCAAATTCAAACATCAATATGTTGTTTTTTATTGTTTCAAATTGGAGAAACAAAAGGAAAAGCAAGCTTTAAGGAGAAGATTTGCAATGTAATTATTTAGTTCCATAATCAAGTTTTCTGATGTGTTTTTACTTTTCTTTTACAATAAATGTAAACATTTACTAATAATAAGCACATGGCTAACACTATTTAGTATTAGTATGAGAAAGAGAATAGTGTTTGAATGCCTCGCAATTTTGTATTTGCTAACTAACAATGTGACAACCAATATTCACCGTGTATAACTTTTTCTTTGTTCATGTAAGATTGTTAATTATAGTGCATTTACAAGTTTTTAATTTTCATTTAGTGTAAGCTTAAATCACATCAATCCTTCATCAATTAATTAATACACAACAAATTGGTAGATTAAAAATGACAAATCAAGTTCATCTTTGGTTTAAACTGTAAATGATATGTATATGTAGCATATTAAATTTAATTTCTCGACCGTAAAAAAAGTAAGGACATATGATTAGTAATTAGGAAATTTTTATTTATCAATCCAATTTGTATATCAACTTTTATAGTTCCTCACGTTGCATTATAAGTTAAGTTACAATTTTATACAAATATATAATTTATAGGTAAAAGTATGTCTGATTGAATTGTGAGAAAAAATTATTAAAAAGTTTAAGTTTATGTACTTTATTTAGTATTATATTATATATTAAAAGTTCAATCCAATATAATTTTCCTTTGAAATATATCAATAGATCATTACTTTTATTTTGCTTCAATAGCTTCAATCACATTAATCTTTAGTTAATATACACAATAGCATATAAATTCAATTTCTTGATCGCAAAAAACGAAGGAATTATAAATTAGTGATTAGGAAAACATTATTTCTCAAACCAATTTGTATACAAATTTTACAAATTTGATTTACAGATAAGAGTGTTTGGTTGAGTTGTAAGATTTGTTTTGAGGGAGATTAAAATGGTGAATACTAAAATTAGATACTATATATAGTGTGACATTTTAATGGTAGTAATTACCTAAAAAAATAGAACGGCAATAATAAAAATAAAACAGATTGAAAATTCAAAGAAAATTAGCTAGAAGGCTGGAGAAGAGGGAAAGAGAGCAGAATAAAAAGGATGGAAAGCTACCT